>PVIR01010272.1:0-50543 GCA_004026965.1 Petromus typicus
GCAAGTCCAGCGGAGTGGTGAGGAAGTTGAGCAAAACCACATCAGGCAGATGGGTGTCTGGTACGTATCCGGCACTGAGATGGGTGCAACAGTAAATGATAGAAATTATTTCTGTCTCCTAAACTGCACACTTATGGTTCAGTGAGGGTGAAGGGGAAAACACGACCAAATAAAAACATAAGGATTTGCTCACTGTAGTATATAAGAAGTGTGGTGGCAACAAGGAAGGAGTGAGGCAGCAGCCTGTGGGCATCTCTCCCTTGGAAAACTCTGTGAGGTGTCCCCAAGCAGGAGCCTAACACGGATAAGGCAAACACCCTCTGAGTTCTCTGTTAGGAGAGAGCCAAGGAAAAGAGCACCTTGTTTTGCAGCGTGCATGCCAGCCCCCGATTCCCACGCTGGGGCTGCACAAAGCCTTTGTCCACTTGGCTTCAAGCCCAGCAGTGGCCACATTTTCAGTCAACACACCTCGGCTCCTGCATGTGCCAAAACAAGCAAAGGTGATTTATGCGGTCCTCGCCTTGCCACTGCAAGTGACTTCAACTGAGCTTCCAGGAAACTGTCCAGCTGAGACTCTCATACAGCTGAGAGACCCCGATCCGAGGAATCTAGGGGAAGATCATGGCCCACAAGAGAGCAGATGGTCATCAGTCCTCCCTTGCACCTCTATCCCACTTGCTCCAGGAGAGCACAGCATGGCATTTAGTAATATTGTTCTAATGCTCCCAATCCTTGATCCCAGACCTTTTCCTTGTGACTCCACATAAGCTTCAAGTCTCTTAATCACCTACAGAGCATGTACTATGTGCTGAGCTGTAAATCATAGAACATGCATATGTGCAGCATTTTGAAATGGAAGGCTGGGCTCGTTGAATAGGGCCATGGCTTCTGTGCACACTTAAGTCCCTGAGCACAGAGGAACCAGGTCTCAGTCACCCCTACAGAGCCAGTCAGGGAACCACCGGGCAGAGAATGCCTCTGAGTAAAGGAAGGTATCTTCCTTGGCTGCTGAAGGACAGCTCACCCTGTAAGATGAGGCTGAGGACACCTGGTTCAGAGATCTGCAGGCAGCCTGGCTTCCTTGGGCGTCCCCCCCCCCCAACCCTCCGCAGGCTCTGGCACCGGTGGGTGGGCGGCAGAGATTGTTTTTCCCTTGCTGGTCAATTGCCTTTGCTGGTGGTCTTTATGAAGCCGTCAGTCTTTCACCCCTGACAGTCACTGTGACCCACTGCAGCTCAGCAAGAGAATCTTTCTTAATTACCAGCTCTCTCTTGCTCTCTGGAGAGTCCTGAGTCCTGTACCAGGAGGAGATGACAGATGTGTGTCTGATCCTACCAGCAAGGGCCAGGTTTTGTTTGCCCAAGCCCGAGGGCCTTGCTGGCCACCCCAGCACACACAGAGATGAGACCTGGCCAGCCACTGTATTCAGTGTCTTGAGGAAAAGAACTCTTTGCATCAGCACTGGGAATGTTGCTAAAGGTTAGTACCACAGGTTGCAGAGTCAGACTCATGGAGCTTGTGCTTCTGTCATGGCTGCTCACTGTGAAGCAAACTGCACGGCTCTCAGGGTGTGATTTCCCCACGTGTCGAAGGTTTTCCCACTTCTGCCCACTTTGAGGATCCTCGGGGCTCTTTTCTTTCTTGGCTGTTCTCATGTGTGATCGTACCATGGTTTTTAAATACTACTATACTGTAATAGATACTATTACACAGAAATAAACTATTACACAGAAATGGCCTTTCTCCCGGAGGCAAAAGCCTCTGGTTCCTCAGTGTCAATGTGTCCTCATCCCAGCAAAGACTATACATCCACATGTGAATTTTGCTTTGGAAAAATTACTTTCAACACAAAAAATAAATCACAAAAAGAACCACAAATATTACAAAAAATTGGTAAACACCTCTAACAGGTAGAGGTATAAATTACATTTATAGTTAGTCTACCATATTTTCCTAACAAATTTGCCATATACAAGAATAAAAAGGGCCAGAGATTTAGTGTTTCCAACACCTGTCTTGCAAGTGCAAGGGCCCAAACTCGATCCCTGGTAACCATATACAACAATGCCGGGCCTGGAGACCCACGCCCATCAGCAGTCAGAACCACATAACACACCTGTAATCCCAGCACTTGGGGAGGTAGAAGTAGGAGGATTGGTGTGAGTTCAAGGCTGAGTTCAGGGCCAGCCTGATGTATAAAAGTGAGACCCTGTCTCAAAAAAAAAAAAAAAAAAAAAAAAAAAAAAAAAAAAAAAAAAAAAAAAAAAAAGAATAGTAGTAGTCTACAGTGCTGGAAAACATGCAGGTAAATTGGTGACCTGCTACACTGTCCAAACTATTATAAGTACCTTTAATATTGTGAGAAAAGCAAATGGGAAATAAGAAGGAAGAGCCATGAAACTGACTACTCTGTACATTTAGCAATTCAGCTTCAGGAAATGTATCTTTAAAAAAATAAGAGTTTCTGTCAAAGATTTATGATCTAAGATGTTCACGTTAGCAGCAAGCTTGTTCTGGTATACCCACCCAATAAAATATTAAACCACCATTTAAAACTATAGTCAGCAACAACACGCTCATAATATATAAAAATGCATACCCTGATTGCAATTATTTGTAAGTGGTGGATAAAGCAGTCTACAACATTCTAATAGGAAACATACCAACTTACTCTGGATGTGAAAGAGAAATGGAGATGAATATCTTTGCTGAATTTTCATCATGGGCATACTTCCTAGGAATAAAAACAAATCCATTCGACAACAAATGGGGTGAAGGCATGCATTCTCGGCATGTTCTCCTATCCGTGTCTCAGTTTCTTCACCTCCAACTGTGGGTAAGGGCTGTTTTCCATGATGGTGTGTTGCAAGTGTCAATGGATAACTTAATATTTATGATACATTAAGTAAGCTGAGGACTGGAGTGCTTGGAACAGTATCTAGTACACAGCAGATGCTCAATAAATGTCAGTTGTCCCGTGTTCTGTTTCTACCTTCTACTCTTCTCCCATACGCCGGAGACTCCTTCTTGCATAGATACTTCAAGCAACCCTTATCTAGTCTTCCTCCAGACTCTTGATGTTCAACCCAGTCTTATCATGGCTCTCTAAAAACAAATAACAAGCAAAATAAAAAAAAAAGAACTGTCTGCTTATCTTTCACAAAACACCAATATCTCGTGCCTCAGGAATGTTCTTGACTCTCTCTTCTATCATTTCATGCATTGGGATTGGTCCTAAGCTTGTTCCAGACCTTGTATCACAACCCCACAAGCTGGCCCCTTTCATGGTGAAAGAGTGAGTGCTAATATATCCTGAGCAATTACAGGAGTCTGGAGATGGCTGCCTTAGTGACTTTTTGACACGGAGGCACAACACCTGACACCTCCGATTCTGAGGAGAGGATGTTCATTGTGGTTTACACTTTATAGAGTTTCAGTCCAGATGGCAGTGTCAAGGCAGGGTGGCATGGCAGCAGGAAGCAGAGACATAGAGGGAGAGGGGAAAGACAGACCCACCAATCACCCACTTCCTTCCACCATGCTTCACCTCCCAGCATCACAGCTTGCTGCGAACTCCTCAGTGGTCTGACCCACTGATCAGACTCACACTTGCATGATCCACTCACCTCCACCTGTGAGCATATCAGGCATGGGAGGGACACACAGATATAAGCTGCAATGACAGCCATGTCCATAGAACATGTCCCTAGAAACCCTTTACATTTGTGACCATCAGGACCATGTCACAAAAGAAGAACAAGCTGAACTTTGTGATTTTCCCAGAGTCACACAGCTAGCAAGTGACACTGTAGGTTTGTACTCAACCTGTCCACACCAACCTCAGCACACCTCTGGTGTGGGTCGTCAACTTGACTTCACCAAGACTACTGGAGTTACTGCCCCTATCTGGAATCACACACACACACACACACACACACACACACACACACACACACACACATACCCCTAATTCTTTACCTTTCTTCTCAATAATACCCTTCCTTCTAAGTCCATTTCACACCCCTACCTCTTGTGTAAAGTCCTGCCTTACCTGCCCCATTCATCATGTTCCACCTGGTTTAACAGCTGGTTCACCTGCAGTTTGTATCACACTCTGGTTTTTATTTGTGTGAGCTGCACATACATAGGGTGGGTATATAATGGACACTGGAATATCGAGTCTCCACTCTACTATTCGCCAAAATTTAAGGTACTGCTTTCCGACCTGACCTGCAAGTTCCTCACACAAAGAGAAAAAGAAATACTGATATTTAATACCATGAAAATCATGGAGGGCATCAGAATGTGCAGATGAGTGTGAAAATAGTTCTCACACCAAAATTCTGAGATCACTAAAGTTACTGCTTTTAGTACTGATTATATTCCTCAAAATACTGAAACTAGGGGGACCGGGGATTTGGCTCAGTGGTTCCAGTGCCTGTCTTGCAAGCGCAAGGGCCCAGGTTCGATCCCTGGTAGCCACATACAATACTGGGTGTGGAAACTCACACCCAGTAGCAACCAGTACTACATACCACAGTGCTGGGCGTGGTGGCTCACGCCTGTAATCCCAGCATTCGGAGGCAGAGGCAGGAGGATTGTTGTCATGTGAGGTGGAGGCTGAGCTCAGGGCTAGCCTGAACTGCAAAGCAAGACCCTGTCTCAAAAAACAAAATACTGAAACTAAGAACTCCATTTGACCCAGGTATTCTCCTTCTCTTGTTCAAAACAGTTAAAGACATCACATTACAATGATACAAGCATACCCATGTTTATAGCAGCACAGTTCATAATAGCTAAAATTTGGAAGCAGCATATATGTCTACCACCAGAAGAATGGTTAAATAACATACAGTATTTACCCACAGTAGAGCACTACTTTTCCATCAAAAAAGATAAATTCAAGTCATTTGTAGGAAAACAGATGCACATTCAAATTATAGTTTTCAGTGAAATAAATCAGACACACAAGCTTCAGTATTGCACAATTTCTCTTATGTGAGAAACCCAAGTGATAAAGCAAAATAAAAGATAATAGAAAGTAAAGAGATAGATCTCTCAGATTGGAAGGGGAGATAAAGGGAGAAGGAATGGAGAGGAAGCAAAAAGGAAAAAAAGGCATTAAGATGAGCTACGCACACAATCACCTTCACATAAGGATAGTAAACATAATGTACCGAAAACATGGATTAATAAATGAATGGCCACATGGTAAGCATGTAAAATATCAGCCTACCGTGAACTACACAAACACTAAATTACTGCTGATGTCAAGGTATTGAGATTTCAAATTGAGTGCAGAGGCTTTGGAAGGAAGCAGTGCAGGAGGAAGTCAGTCTTGGTTCCTGGCAGGCTGAAGGGTCAGAGGTTCCTTCCTGTGGTCCAACAGCCAACTCCGAAGAGCCAGCCCCGAGGAGTGTCACCTTCAAGGCCCTGGAAGAGAGAAGGGCGGGAAGGGTGGAGCTTGGCACCCCACTCCCTCCCTGACACTGTGGTCCTGGAGAGGGGCTTCTCTCCTGGCCTCGGTCTCTGTCTGTTGTGAAAGAGCTGGATGACCCTCCTCTGAGCACCTCATCCCGATGCCAAACCTAGCAAAGCACTTGGCGTATGTGCTCCATAAACACTTGCTGAGTGAATAAATGTCTGAGACACAGTAGAAGACCAGGCCCAGACGGGCTGAAGGAAGAGGAAGACCAGATCATTCTTCCTGAGAGAAAACCCACCACCGCCTCTCGGGGAAAAGGGCCTGCAGAGGGTGGGGATCACGCTTCTCCCCTTCCCATGAGATCCAAGCCAGGTTTTCTCTGAGACCCTGAGCGCTCTGAAGCGAGCAGCATGTAATCCTTTCTCTCTGAGTCCTTGCCCAGCTGGATAGAGTTAATAAACCAGCCAGGCCTTTATCTTAACAAGGAGTCTGAGGATCAAATTCTCCCCTCATTAGAGGCCCAGAAATCTCCCGACACCAGTGGGAGTTCTGCAGGCAGCCAGAACATGGGGTACAGTTTCCCAGTGAATTTCTCCCATAGGCACAGGCCTTTAGAGAAGGGGTAGTTGCTGTTATTAGAAGGAAAAGAAAAAA
Organism: Petromus typicus; assembly: GCA_004026965.1. Taxonomy (NCBI): domain Eukaryota; kingdom Metazoa; phylum Chordata; class Mammalia; order Rodentia; family Petromuridae; genus Petromus; species Petromus typicus. The sequence continues at coordinate 6,080 of PVIR01010272.1, forward strand.
GGGAGGGAGGAAGGACAGAAGGAAGGAAGGAAAGGAGGAAGGGGGAGGGAGGAAGGGATGAGGTTGGGAGAGGAGGGAGGGAAAAGGAAAGAAAGGGGAGAGGAAGGTGGAAGGAAGGAAAGGATGGAAGGAAGGAAAGAAGGAGGGAAGAGAGAGAGAGAGAGAGAGAGAGAGAAAAGCCCTTTGTTACAGCTGAGGATAGATGAAGCAGGCAGGGGCTTCCTGCGGTGGGTGTGGTGTGGCATTGAGGACAGGCAGAGTCACAACAGGACCCACCACACTGAGCGCCGTCTGGCATCTGCGCCATCTTCTGCCTGGCATCACTGGGGCAGTAGCAGGGAGGGCTAAGACCTGAGCTTTCCAACTCGTTCAGCCCACTTCCTCCCAAGCCTGCTTCCCATCCTTGAACTCCACAGCTTAACCCAATAAACTCCTCAAATGCAGTGAACACTACTGTCATTTCTCTCATGTGAATTCTCACAATAGCCATGTGACATAGATAATGCAGCGAAACACCTCTCTGCTCTTTAAAATGATCAATGTAGTTACATCTCTATAAATAAATATTTATATAAGAAGATTTGCACGTGTATATAGATGGACACTGATATACTATTCTGCACAGTTTTTAGTATATACCTATGTGTATGTGTTTGTCAACCCTAGGGTGAGGCCGTGAGAGCTGAGACTGAACCTTATCTGTCCTATCTCCTCTTCATGTGACTTTGGAAAAATCCCTCATCTTCTGAGATTTCTTTTTTACCAATCCCCTGAAAACAATTGAGTACATTTCAAAGAGTAGTTATAAAAATAAAATGAAGGGGGCTGGAGATTTAGCTCAGTGATTCTGGAGCCTGATTTGCAAGCACAAGGTCCTGAGTTCGATCTCTAGTAACCATATACAATAATGCCAGACATGGCAACTCATGCCAACGAGTAATCAGTACCACATACTATAGTGCCAGGCATGGTGGCTCACACCCATAATCCCAGCACTCACATTCGGAAGACAGAGGCAGGAGGACTGCTGTGAGTTCGAGGCTCGCCTGAGCTATAAAGTGAGTTCAGGGCCAGCCTGAACTAGAAAGTGAGACCCTGTCTCAAAAATAAATAAATAAATAAATAAATAAAATGAAGAGTAATGCATGTTGAAAGGCCCTGCAAGGCTTCATGGAGATAAGAATTTAGTTTTGCTACACACATGCACACCCATATGTACCCATAAGTGCAAAACCACACATTGGGATCTTATATTAGTAAACTCGTTTACAGTAAATTAATAATCCCATTTTGGATGGCTCATTTGGTAAGTGCAAGTTATATGCCACTGAGTAAGAAAAGGGAGAAGAGCAGACTTTTTTAGCCAGAAGAAACATTAATTTGTTAAGATTTGTCAATAATACTTTTTCATTACACAATATGTATGTTAGTGAGTTTGTAAGTGTATCCATGTTTGTACATGACTGTTTTATTTTATTTTACTTTTTATGGTACCAGGGACTTGAACGCAGGCCATGTGCTTCCAACATAGGCACAGGGCCACTTGCGCTACATCCCCAGCCTGGTGCATGAGTCTTGGTCATTTCACATCCCCGCATGCCAGGTGTTTTAAATATTTTTCTGCTGAGCGTCCCAAGCACCCATCTGCATGTAAGGTACGAGTCACTGGTTCCGCAACATGGACAAGACTTGAAACTCCCCAGCGTCACCAGTCAGCGCAGCGCTCATTTGAACTCAGCCCCTCCTCCTCTCTACCCGGGCGCTCACTGCAGAGAGGGGGCCGGAAGTTGGAAGTCCAGAGGAGATCTATGCAGATGCTGTGTGAGAGCATTTCTTGGAGTTAGAGGACTGCAATACAACAGGCTGAGTGGCCAGTTGCATGATGGCATTCTGTTTCTCTTTTACTTTTAATTTAAAATTGTGCACAATTTTATATATTTACGGGCCACAATGTAATGTTACAATCCAAGCAAACAATGTGGAGTGACTGAATCCAGCTTATTCACATATTCATGTCCTCGTTATTGGTAAGAACTTGGAAATCCACTCTTAAACATGGGCCATTATTCACAATAGCCAGGTATGCAAATAACCTGAGAATTCATTGGCTGATGAAAGGCTAAAGAAAATATGGCTTCCCTCCACTGGGTGTGCTTTTCCAGGTCAAAGCAAGAATAAGATTCTGTCATTTGTGGCCACATGGATGAATCTAAAGGATAAGATACTAAGAGCTTTATTCTTGTTTACCTGAGCATCTGGAGACCCAGGGGACCTAGTGAGACTGTTCACTGGGGAGAGTCTCAGAGTTAGCGGGGCCCCAGGCACAGGTGGAGGGGGAACCCCCATGAAAGTGAACACAACAGAGCTGGTTATCAGGGTCAGAAATTGAAACTGAAAGCAGCCTGTGCCCACAGTAGCAAGCAGCGCAGGAAAGGCCAGAGCAGGGGCTCTGCAACAGTCCAGAAAGAGGCTGGCATGGGTGTCCCCTTTCAGAAAGGGTGGGACTTGGCTAGGCTTGGACCACAGGGAAGACACTGAGCATTTCCAAAGCGCATCTATAATGGTACAGTGAGGCCCCTGCACAAGTAGAGTCCCCCTGAGGAACGATTGCCCCACTGCTGGCTCCAGGGAGGAGGACAAAGCCAGTGGTGTTTGCATCTTAGCTGATTCAGCCACTGCTTAGCCTTGATGACCAGGGACACAAGTTCTTTCTGATGCCCCTGATGTCTGCCACTTACATGACAAACCAGAGCAGTGCCAGTGCCTGTCCAGGGCTCACTGGTCATGAAGGACAGCAAAAGGGAGATGTGAGGCGTTGCATGGGGTGCTCGGGAAAGGCTCTGGGCTCCAGCTGGACCCTCTCCCCCCTTCCCCTCCAAGACATGCTGCTGCCCTGACCGTCTGCCTGGTGTCTGTGCTCCTCATTGGGCTTCATCTCCATGAGGAGGGTGCCCATCCAACCAGGAGCTACAGGTCTTGCTCCTCACTCACTTGCTTTACTATCAGAAAATCGGAGAAGCCACACAGTCCACAGTCGCTGTGGTACTACTGATGGAGCCACCAGCACAGCAGGCCAACTTGGCACCAAATTGGACTCTGCAAACTTTTCAGCTCTCCTGGCCCAGGGGAGGGAGGCAGCCTGTACCCGGAGAGGAACCTTTGCCCTGCCTCCTCCTTCACCCACTCACCCACTCACTCAGCTCCGCCCTTGCTCCACAGGCTCCCTGCGGTCTTCCCTCTTCAGGGCTTCGCTGCCTGCTTGTCCCTCCTCCTCTCCTCACTGGAAGCTTCTCTGTCCACCGCCCATCTCCCCACATGGAAGTACCTGAACTCAAAGCCAGACTGACCTCCTGGTGAGGCCAGTAAGAAAGTACTTCTTAGTTTTGTAAAACAAGATATGAGTTAGTTTCTCAGTCACCCTGTCACAGAAGAATGGAGACGAATCATCTGTGGGGACCAGAACTGATCTCAGCTTCCAGTTGCTCCTTGAGCTGGTGCAGGCTCAGAGGTGGAGGGTAGCAGACTGGGTGAGGCTGTGAGGAGGCTGGTAAGGAAGCAGGGCTAATCCTCACAGAGCCCTTTGTCTAATACCAAGAATTTGATGCTGAATTAGTGGGAAGACATTTAGGCTGCTCTCTGAAGAATATGCTATTAATATTCGAATGATCGTAGTTGTGACCCAGAATTCCTTCCCACACAGCCCAGGTGGAGAGTGAGGCAAGGGAGTCTCCTGTCTATTTATCCTACGATGCCCACGATCTTCAGAGAAGAGCCCTGCTCAGTGAAACACCACTGCTCCCCAATCCCTGGGGTCCTCCATGCCTGCCTTTTCCATGGGGGCTCAGCAAGTCCCTGGACAGAGCTCAGGGCAGAGGAGAAGGAACACGGGTCTGAGAGTCAGACCACCTGAGTCCAGATTCTAAATCACTTCTTCCCAGCTGTGGGACCTCAGTGAACGATGTTATCAGTTTCCCCACCTGTAAAACAAGGACTTGAGCTTAACTCTAATCTGCAGTTCTAGATTTCTCAATGAGCAAGTGAAATAATGCATTCAAATATACAATATCATCCACAAAGCACTTCTTAAAGATGGGATTCAACAAACTAGTCTAATAAAGGGGGAAGAGAATCGAAGCCATGATCAAGGTGCACAGCGAAAGTGCCTCTTCCCTCTTAGGAGTGCAACATAAAAGCAGCAGCAGCAGCCGCAGCAGCAGCAGCAGCACCAGCTTTTCCAAAAGATTCCTTCTGGGATACCTTTGATGAAAAGGCCTCCAGGATTAAGTCATTGAAAACAATTTCATCTGTATACTTTGGGTTTACAAATACACAGGAGCCATTTTTATTCCAGATAACTGGATATATAAAGTAAGCAAGACTTTCTTGTAGAAAGTTTATCCTCTTCTTTGTTTTGCATTTGTGTGCAAATGCAAATGCAAATGAGGTCTCAATATGTAGTTCTGGCTGGTCTTGAGCTCACTATGTTGCCCATACTACTTTTCAACTGACAGTGATCCTCCTGCTTCAGCCATGAGTGCTGGGATTACAGGCGTGAGCCACCAGGCCTGTCTGGTGTTGAGTTTACTGCTGGGCAAGGTACCAGCGGTCTTCATTCATGTGGCTTATTCTTGCAGGTGAGTGCTACGTCCATCTTCATTTTACAAATGAGAATGCAGAGGATCAGAGATAATTCACGTGTCAAGAGTAACCAGAAGCCAAAAACACAAAGTAGCTGTCTGAGCTCCTAGGCCTTGCTCTGTCCTCTGCCTGGGACAAACAACTGTGCCCACCGACACAGCATCTTCTCCTTAGAGCACCCCAGAAGTGGCCACAGTGCACAATCAGGTGACCATGCACAACCCCAAGGCTTCCACACTGCCCCCCTGTGCTGACTGCCTGGGCAGCCGGCTGCCTGAGGGAACCTCACTTGCAGCACAACGGCAGGACTTTCCACTCAGTAGAGGACTCCGTCTTGCCAAGTTCTCCCACAGCCAGGCTTCTGGGGGTGGGCACTGTGCTTCCCCATTGCGTAAGTGTTATTCCAGCCGGATCCTGGAATCAGAAACGAGGCAAAGTGTTCGCCTGGAGCAGAGCCCTTGCCTGGAGGAATGGGGCCTGGTGAGCTGCACCTTCCACGTCCCTTCTGGAGAGCAGCTCATGAGAAAGTTTGCCTGGCCCTCAAATCTTCTTTCTCAACTTCTGTCCTGGTTCAGGCTGCCCCATCTCTGGCTGGAATTGCCCGATGGCCCCTGGGCTGGCCTCCCCAGCTTCCTGCCTTGCTCAGGGCCCTGCTCTAGGCAGCTTCCACACTGCAGCCAAGAGGATCTTTCCAAATGCCAGTCCTAGGAAGGGGCCTTCTAAATCTCAAGGTCTTTCCAAACACCAGACTTGCTAAGAGGCGCCGTGGAGTCTTTGTGTGGCATTCCAGCACCTAAAAAACAAATATCCTCTTATTACTTGAATGGTTCACAGTGGCAATGTACTATGGAATTTGTTTTTAAACAACGTCTTGCTATGTAGTCCAGGCTGGTCTTGAACTCTCAATCTTCCTGCCTCAGGCTCCCAAGTGCTGGGTTGTAGGCGTGAGCCATCAAGCTTTGTTTAATGACAAGTTTCTTGAAGCATGAAAATAGATTTTTTTTTGATCTTTGTTTCCCTAGGATAAGATTCAGGGGCTGACACACAGTAGGTGTGTACTCAAGACATGTTTGTTGAAGGTCAATAAACTGAGCCTAGGATGTAGCTCAGGGACAGAATGCTTGCCTAGCATGAGTGAGGCATGGGGTTCCATCCCAAGAACTGCAAAAAAAGTTTTTCAGTGAAGTGATATTTACCAACTAATAAATATCAGGAGACAGCCAGCGTAACTAGACTAGGCTTATCAAATTCCAGCCCAAATAGTCTAGTCTGTGTCTACAGCATTACCTGAGACAGAGGCAGAATTTCCATTATAATTCTAATATGTAAATGGTTCTTAAACCCTCATCATCAATTCATATCACTCTGAGACTCCCACTTGGCTCCGTCACTTTGTCCAACTCTTTCTGCTACCAGTGAAGGAATCGATCCTTGTCTCCTTCCCTGGGGCTCTAATTCTGATGAACAATGAGTAGAAATCACCAGGAGAACAATGTCAGTCCCGTGCCCCACACTCCCAACTATGTGAACTTGAATAATAACCTTTCTGTGGCTTGTCTGTGGAGGTCATATCCATATTCTGCCACTTATTAGCTTTATGCCATGTGGCAAGTTACCTGTCAAAACTTCATGTTTTCAGCTTTTCGTGTATTGTGTTTATTTACACAAAGTATAATTTATACCATAAAATAAATGATATTTACATATAACTATTTATACTGTCCTATGTACTCTCTCATGCATTTGAGGGACACAGAAAACCACTGGTAACTTTTGGTATTATCATAGAGATTTATACACTGGTCTTTCCCTCCTCTGAGTCGAGCCACATAGACCAGAAAGGCGCTGGGCCTTGTCTTGACTGCCTCCACACCTTCCCAGGTAATTCTTTGAATCCACTGAGTGGTCAGAATTGGGCCAGGATTTGACATGAAGCCTGCACACATTCCCCTCACCGGCCTTCAGCAAGAACAAGACCAGGACTACAAGAATGGTGATGGTCTGTGCGGGCTTTCCTGGCAAAGGCAGAAAAAAAAAAAAAAACCAAAAAACATGTCTCCATGGAAAGCAGGGGATGATTCTGCCTTCCAAGACACAGTTTTGGAGCACAAGGAGATTTTATTCACTCTTCTACTGACTTGGACTCCTCCTGCAGTCCCACGGGGTCAGGAACCTTGTTCTGTTGACCCTGAGAGCTGACCCTTCTCTCCTAAGCACTAAGCGCTCATCTCCTGGAAACCATGCCAGCTCTGTGCCACTGCCTGTGCACGAGACTAAAAAGCTGCCCTCACATGGAAGAACATCCTCATTTGAGTCCACCAGGGAAGTCTCTCCCTGGGGGTGGCCGCTCCGCCTAGCATTTCCCGCTCAGAAAAGCTGCCAGGTGAGCCAAGAATTGGCAAGAGGCAAGTTGGATGAGTAAACTCTCTGAAGGTGCACAGTTAGGTAGCCTCCTGGGATCCCAGTGCGGAGCATAGCCAAGGTGCCCAGTGTCGCCCTGTGACTCGGTTTTCCTTCGCATATATTTAACATCCATGGCTAAATTATGGTCAGCTGACTCTCACAGTCCTGCAGCCATTCTGTCTCCTCACTAATCCCCTTGTATCTATCTTGAACTTGAACTTGCAGAGGATAATTTTATCTCCATGTTTCCAAGTAGTCCCAGGAAGTTCCATGTAATCTGATGTACTGTTTATCCTTAAAATACTCTGGAGAGGGAGTGAGCAAAGACTCTACAGTCTGAAAACCTGGGTTACAAACAAGGCCAGACACTTTGTTCAAATCTCTCCTTTCTGTTAAATGAAAATGAAAATGAAATGCTAGTCACTACTCCTTTAGGCTAGTGGCAAGGGTCAAATGAGGTTAAGGAAGCTATCTGAACCCTCAGAGAAGATGTTAGTCATTATTTTTGTTGTTCTTATATAAGGTCTGGGAGCAAAAAAGAAAAACTTGACTTTCATTAAGATATTCTGTAATTGACGCAAACAGCAAAACCACTCTTCAAATATGAAGCAGTATTTAACACAACCACCGAATAACTGTCTTCTCTTCCAGATTCTCCACCTCTCTTCTGAATCTGAAATATGGCCCCAGACTCCACAGCAGGATATGTCTGAGGAATCATCCAATTGGCTGAATTTCCCCAAGCACTGTCTGAGGAAAAGTTCAGTGTTGTTGCCCTATCTTGCATATAGTTGAGGGTTGGGCGATATGGAAGCCAGGAACTAGGTGGAGATTCGTGCAGGAGATAGAAGGCTTCCTGGATACCAGAAGTTCACAAGGGCCTGGACAGTTCGCTGTAAGTAGTGTCAGACACAGAGCTCTTTTTCTAGGGAGAGTTGGCTGCCCAGCCTGTGTAGAGGAGGACAGCTCTACCTGCTGAAGGGTCACCCTTCGAGGTCAACTCTAATGGGGCCCAAAGAGCTGGGAGTTCCTTGCACAACATCTGCTGCTCTTAATTACAGAATGGTATGCTGTGGAAACCAAAGCACATGTTGTCTGTTAGCCTTTTCGTTCTATTGCCAGTTTTGACTCTCAAGTCTCATCCTTCCTCACGTCAGCCTGCAGCAAGATAGATCTGACTACAAAACCCTCATGCCAACACCCTTTCTTCCTCCATATTTTGCTAATACTGTGTTGCTACATGTCAGCAATTTCCAAAAGTGAAATAGGGCTCAGCTAGATATCGCCATCGTCTCCCACATGTGTGCAGAAGAAGTACCACAGTGAGAGATTGGGGTAGATGAAGAATGAGGGAATCAGCAAATGAATAAACTAATAGACAGAAGGTTGTACTTTCCTCCCTGATGCTGGTTTCCATGTTTTATTCACAAGTGATCTACACTGTGCTCTTTTTGTTTTTTAATCACAGAGTAGGAAAATTGATCAGCAAACTCTGATGGGTCAAAATAAGTTTTGGATTTGCTCGGTTTAAATTTTAGCCATGCAGTCACAGCCAGGGCAGCCTGGCACTGGAGCGCCAGTCTAGGAGTGCTGTTTAGATAGGAGCTGTGAAAAGCAACCCGTCCTGCTGCAGTGTTGAGTTGTTTTCAGAATCTCACCTTGTGTCTCTTAGGTCAACACCACTTCTTATCCATGTCAGGGAACAGTCCACAGAGACAAAAACAAATGTATTTTCTAAAAGCTCAGAGAGAGGGGTCCTTTTCTTATAGCTGCTGTGTAATATAGACATCATGATCCTCCATTCCTCCACGGAGAAGGCTAAGTCCCCACCTGGTGATGATACAACTTGGCCCGAAGTATATAACTAGTTTTTGCACCCAGATGTAAACTCAGGCTTGTCCTCACTCCCCTCACCCACAACTCTAGTTGGACCAGTCAAGAACTCTCAAATTTGACCTGGAGGGATTTTAAAAACCTGCTTCTTGGGCTAGGGATTTAGCTCAGTGTTTCTGGTGTCTGCCTGGTAAGTGCAAGGTCCAGAGTTCTATCCCTAGTAACTGCATATCACAATGCCAGGCATAGTCACTCATGCCTATAATTCCAGCACTTGGGAGATGGAGGCAGGAAGACTGCTGAGTTTGAGGCTCACCTGGGCTACAAAGTGAGCTCAGGGACAGCCTGAACTACAAAGCAAGATCCTATCTCATAAACAAAACTACAACAACAAAACCTGTTTCTGGACTTCATCTCCAGATTTTCTGATTCAGTAGGTTGGGGGTGGGGATGAGAATTTCATTTCTAACAAGTCTCTCAAAGAAGATAGTTATGCTAATCACACATCTCACTTTGGGAGCCATTCAGCTAAAGTATCAGAAAAAGTTATTAATTGCAATGAACAGGAACCAGCTAGGAGTAATTTAAGAAAAAAGGCAGGATTTGTGTCTTATATGTACACCCATGTTTATAGAAGCTGGGTTTGTGATTGCTAAGTCTTGGAAACAACCCAAATGTCCATCAACTGGAGACTGGTTAAAGAAGATGTGGTTCTTTTATAGAATGGAGTATTACTCTGCCATTAAAAATGATAAAATTGAGTCATTCATACTCAAACAGATGTACCTTGAGGACATCCTCATAAGCGAAATAAATAGGTCACAGATGTGTAAATATCATATCTTTTCTTTGGTATGAGAATATGAAGTTGTAAATGAGTTGTAGTATATATATAGTTGATATTGCAAAGTAGAAAATTTAAAAGGAAAGAATGTAAGGGTAAATAATGAGGGGAAAATGAATGTGGTAATAATAAAGAAAAAAGAGAACAAAGATTATGTATATAGGGGGTAGGGGGGATGCAGGGCCGGGGGGGTGAGGGGAAAAATGAGAATCAAGTCATGTCATATTCTGGTACAAACTCTTAATGTTGAATGTGATTATCATGTGTATTCACAATGTACCAATAAAGATAATTAAAAAAAAAAAAAGAACGTAGGGGAATGTTGCAAAGCTTAAAAGAAGGGACATGACTATTTCCCGAGTAGGTTCTCGAACCGGAAATGGATCGCTGCCTCTATCATCACACTGTGTCTTTCTGAAGTGTGTTCCACTCTCCTCCCTCTGCTCACACTTGCTCCTGAGCCTGCCCTCTCCGGGGAGAGGTGACACAATAGCAGCACCTTCCAAAGTGATACCGTCAGAATCAATGGCCAAAAGAAAGATGGTCTCTTTCACTGTCCCACTTTGCAAATTCCCAAAAATGGACTTGAGCAGTCTTGTCATCTCTGATCAGGACAGTAGGATAGACAGTGCCATACAGAGTGACAACCAGAGCCCTGACACTGGAACATGTAGGTAGCTGATAAAGAACAGAATTAGGTAGTAATTTCCATAGCCACCCTTGATGGCTGGTATGTGTAAGATGCGCACACAGATAAGGGAGCCAGTGAACTGACAGGAGAGCAAATGGTTTCCCATGGCTGGGAAATCATTCTGCTCACAGTGCCAGTGGCTTTCAGAAATAATCTTTTTCTCTTGGACAGTAAAAAACCAATCTATCTGGTTTGCAAATTCTCTTAAATCAGCCTACACAGGCAATTCCTAGGGCTAGACAGAGTCAGTTCTGTTTTATTAGAAGGAGAATAATGGAATGCAGAATTTCAACCCCATGCAGCTGGCCACGTTGGGTCAAGGAAAAGGCACAGATTCCATTCATTAATATTTTGCAAACCCATCCCACTCCGACCCACTCCTTTGCCAATCTTCATGGTGCAAGGAAAAAACCCCAGAGTTGCTAAAGAACTGGAGAAAAAGTGTGTCAGATGTTCAGTAAGGACATCCCCCATGAGCACCAGTAGGGGCTTAAGTATTTGTTTCCCAGAAGGAAGCCTTTCTACCACATGTAGCTCTGTGCTCAGGTGAATGGAGATCCTTCTCAGGGTTCCTTGGACTAATACCTGGCACCAGCTCTGAGTCACAGGTTTGCTTGCTGGGAATTCCTGCAATCAGAAGCCAGAGTAAGAAAATCGCTGTTGGGAAGTATGATAGATGATGGCTCAACGGATTCAATTCCTGGACCTGGCAAACCAAGAGGATACCATAGTAAGTCATTTGGACTCTGGGTTTCTGCTCTGCCACCAAAGCTGAGAAGCATAAACATCAGTCTTCCTCTGACTCATGAGGTTCCTGGGAATAGCAAGTATGGCTGCTGGATAATAATATTCACGAAGTGCAGTCACTGGTCAAGACAAGATCACCACTGATGTGTACGATGTTTTCATTTGGGTTCATAGCAGTTCTTCCTACAGGTCAGGACATTTGGCTTAGCAAGCTAAGTAGGGTTGCATTTGCTCCCTTGGTGAGGAGCCCTTACATAGTATCAAAAGGTAAACTAAGGCATATGAAAATACTAAAGAGTTTTATTGGAGCAAACAGCAACTCACAAACTCAGGCAGCTCCAGATCCCAGTTTTGGGAACTCCACAAAAGCAGTAAGAAGGGAAGGATTTTATAGGATGAATGTGGGAGCAGAACAAAGCAAATTTTTTCATTAAAGTTTGAGCAGTGACCTTATTCGGGTCACCCCAGTAGGAAGTTCACAGTTCTATAGCTAATGCCCACCTGGTCATCTGTGACTGGCTGACATAAGTTTCATATTCTTCTAAATTCTGAGATAGACTTCTGTTTACTTACTCATAGTCCCAGAGCTTGATGGCCTCTCATGTAAATATCTGAACTACGGGCAACCTCCCAGTCTTCATGATGTCCCCCAAGGCATGCCACTTCCTTTAGGAATAAGATGAATCTTTCCAAATACAGACACCGTAGAACGGTGTCAGTCAGCCTTGGTGATCCCAAGAGGCAGAGTGTAGTCGAGATAACAGAACCACTATCAACCTAGTCCAGGTTACAACTGGCTAAAATAGATGGACTCATCTAGAAATCCACTATTGCTTCAGTGAGAAAAGCAGAGGAGTCATAAAAATGCTTAGGCTGACATAGTGGCTGGAAAATTCTCCCTGATCAAGAGAAAAATATGGTCTTTAAGAAGTCTAAAGACAATTCATTTGAATTTACACATTTTCGTAGAATACCTTCTCATGTCTCCTTATCAGGTCTGACTATTAGGCCTACATGTTCACTCTTTCCAGTATACCTCTTTGTATCATAGGTATGTAAGCTATAGGCCTTGGATACTTGAAATGTCTAAGAGCAAAGTATTCCCAGCCAACGTGTCAGTGGTTAAAGACACTTCTCCTTCCCTCACCCTCCTCCTTTTTGCTGGACATCTGTTCATCTTTTGTTACTTCCTTTCACTCTGTTTTTGTCTAAAAGACTATTGGACTTTTATTCTTAATTCAAATTTCTGTTTTACTCCATTGATCTTCCTGGATGCTCTAAGTCACAAGGCCTGAACCTGGTCCATGGAACTGCCATCTTGCTCTTCATGCCCTTAGTCCTGAGCCACTAGTCCTTGTTTCTTCCTTCAGCCTTACTCTGCCCCCACTCTTGATGCTCTCAGCTTCTAACTTCAGGGTTCATGTATTTGCCTTGTCTGGTGGACTTGACCCTCCACATCTTCTGCTCATCAGTAGATATTGAGATTACCGCCCAACTAACCACACTGGGGTTCTCTTCTCTCAACTTGACCCTTGTGGGTGAGCACCTCTTGTCTCCTGGCTGAGCCCTGGAGAATTACCATCTATCAAGTCCATCTCCATTACATATCCATGAAGCCTCCCAATTTCATGAACATAAAGAAATAAGCAGAGCTAAGGGTAAAGAAAGTGTTCTTCTTTCTGGAGGAGCACAGCCACTCCTGCTACATTTGATGAGAAGGACATCATGAATCTCCTTAACTCGACAAGCAAAGAAAGCTGGATGATTCCAAAAGGGAGTCCCAGGAGGCTTAAAAAGAAGCAGATATGTTTCATACTAAGGGAAAATTCACTCCAGACTCTTGTGGTAGCTGATTGTCAGCTGTTTTTCTAGATTGGATGGCCTTCAATGGCTACATACCCTTCTTATGTCCCTGGGTTCTGCCTACTTCTGGCTTGGCCTACTCAAATGTACCCTCCAGAGTGACCAGAGACCTGCTCTTCACCAGCCGAGAGACTGGCAGTGTATTCCTGGGACCTGTGTAGTGAATAAAGCAAGAACTCCTTGGTCTGGATGAAGCAACGAGAAGCTATTAGTCTTGTCAGGCTCCGTTTCCCTCCTAAGACACTGATTGTCTCTGTCCCTTCTGTGTCCTTGCCACAGAGCACTTTACTCACACATCTTATACTCCAAGTAGTGACTGACTGACTAATTAATACAGTTGATGAAGTGCTTTCGGTTGGAATCTAGTATTGTCTGTGTAATTTCTCATCTTTAGGTGAGAAAAGAAGATTTTCAGGTTTGCATTATTTTCAGCCCCCTGGGTGGCCCTGGACCTTACCAGCATAGCTCCCAGGCCTGCGGGACTCTGCCCCTGGGACTTCCTCCCCATTTGGAATCTGTAAGGCTCCAGGCCTCGAAACCCAGCCCACATTGGCTGCTGGAGTGGAAAATAGCTAGTAGCCACTGAGCGCCTGCAGCCAGGGAGATGTTTTTCTAGTCTGAAGCCACATACCCCGGCAGCCCCAAGAGATCTCAAGGCCAAGCGAACATCCGCTTGCAAAGGAACTTGAATGTCCTCCATTGTTGCCCAATATGAAGCCCACTGTGACCACTTCCATTCTCCCTGGTGACTGGACACTGCTTTCTCTTCTATCTTCATGAGAAGGAGATCTCCTGAGGCCTCATTGAGCTTCTGCTCCTATTGCCTTCCTCCCAGATGCCTTGTGCAAAGGTTTCAACCTTTGAGAATCCACTCAGCCAAGTCAGGCCCCTGTTCTGCACTCAGCAGACTTCACGTTGAGTGCTCCGAATGGCTCACTGCTGTCCTCAGGGCAGCAGGAGCCACTCTCCTTGACAGAGACCCTTCCTGGTTCTCTGCACTCCAAACAGCCCAGAAAAGTCCAGGCACAGCAAAGGTCAGAGTCACGCTAGGGACAAACAGGCATTTGTCTTTCAACCATGACAAGTCTGCTAACTTGGGACCCTTTTTGAAGGAAACTACCTGGCAGGCAGCTGGAATGGGTGTATTGGGGAAAACCCAGGTGCAAAGTGAGAAGAGTACAGGCTTGCAAGCTGGAAGGGACAAGTTTAGATCCTTGCAGTTCCCTGTGTAGTCAACGACAGTCCTTGAACCTTTCTGAGCCTCTTTTGCAAAGATCCCTGATGTTGGCCAGACACACATCTGCAGCATATTACCAAATGAGGGGGAAGATAAGGTGCATCTTCTCTGCATGGACCAGTGCGATTCTCCCTTCAGTGTCTTCTCTACACCTGTCTGGGATCAGAAGCAGTTTAACTACTTTCCAAGTTGTGAATCTTCTGTGTGGACAGGAGATGGAACCCAGTCTATCTGACTTCCACATTCTATCTCCTAAATCTCACGCTTCTGAATTAAAATAAGACAGATTCATAGAAACTTGGAGGAAAGAACTACTCATACATCTAAAAGGGTGAGTTTTATGCCCTCAGACAATGAGGGGAACCTTCTTGGGAAAAAAGAGTCTATACACTGGCTGTGAGAATGGGTTTCATGCACTCTTTCTCCTGAATACTAGAGAAACTAGGTTCAAATGTGTGGACTCTCCTAGCAGCCAGGGAAAATGATACCTAAAACCTTTGGCTTCCCTCACCTCACATGTCAGTACTTTTTTCTTTCTTTTCTGCTTTTATCTTCTCTTTGGGATGTGGTATTCCTTGAAATGCACTTTATTTATTATGCATGTGTCTTTGAAAGTAAAATACTTTCAAAGTACTACTATGGTTTTTGTATACTTTGAAAAATGAAGTTGAGGATAAGTCAATGAATAGTTCACAGGGTGCATTGACTTTGCTCCTTTGGTACCTATATGTGGACACTGATCACTCAAACAATCACTGGTTTTAATCCTTACATTTGTCAGCTATCTGCCTTCTGAGACTTCTCCTTCCTGTAACTAAAGCAACATGTCCTCTATCACACTAGCTAAGGCCTTGAGAAGCGCGGGCACAGGCCACTGGGTTTGGGCAATAGTAAGTCAGGCTCCTGGACACAGGTGCTCACGGTACCTCTGTCAGGCCACCACTCAGGCCTATCTGAGGCCCTGGCCCCTAGGTGCCCCTGTGCCTGAGCCCTGCTGAGGCTTCTTGTCTGGTCCCCAGCTCCTTCATTAGGCATTAGCTCTCATCTCACCCAGTCCTGGAGCCTAAGTCTTAGCACCAAAACGAAGCTGGGGAGGGATGGGAATTTCCAGTAGCAAACAGGAGGCTCAGGCACCATGAGGAAGTGAATGAGTTCAAGGTGCCTCTGGAGCCAATCTTTAGAATCAGTGGGTCAGAAGTGAGGTGCACAAAAGCTCCTAGAGGACAAGGGCTCTCAAGCACAAAACCTGAGTGTCCCTAGAAGACTGCTAGCATTTCTAAAGGAACCAGAGTCACACAACAGGAGAGTGGGTCAATCGTCTTCAATTTAATTTTCAAAAGAAAACACCACTTCTGGGCTGGGTGGCCCATACCTGCATTCTCAACACTATGAAAGGCTGAAGCAGGAGGATCTCAAGTTAAGAAAACATAAAAGGGCTTAGGTTGCAGTGCAATCACCCTGAATTCATTCCTAAAGAGAGAGAGAAAGAGGGAGACAGATAGACAGACAGAGACAAAAACATAGAGAGTGAGAGAGACACAGAGACAGAAAGAGACCAAGAGCTACTGCCTTTGCCAAAGACTTAGTCAAACAATTTGTACTCTTATAGTCCAATTGAAGACAGCCCCCACCGTGCAGTGGTGGAGGTGTCTTATTTGGCTACTGTGAGATAGTCCACACACCTACTTCCCTTTGTTCCTGTTTCATACTTACCACTTATACACACACCCTTAGGAGGGTTTAGTTTTCCTCATAGTCTTCAGGGAAAAAGCCTATGGTAGCGGAAGGATCCCATCCTGGCAAATTTGACATAGTGAGTTAGCAATTTCATTTCTGAGACCTCTTCCAGTCTCAGGTGTATACTCAACCCCGAGAGGCTTCCCCTGAGTCACAGGCACACCACTGGATCCCTAGGGCAAAGTGGCTGTCTAAGTGTAAATGTGTGCAGGACTGGGGAGAATTCACCAAGGGCATGAAAGCCAAACTGTGGGCCTTGGGCAGCTGTGCCATGCAGGGACTTTGGGTAGAACATGCAGCTCCCGAGAAAAGACTTTTCCTGATATTTGAAATTCCATTTCTCCCAGATTTCTCCCAATGCTGTCCCCACAGGAGCAGACATCTGCCCATGAGGCAACGCTTCTCCCCCCAATTTGGAGAGGTCACCACAGTCTGGGAAATAAGAACACAGCCAAGAGTGTGCTGTGCAGTTGAGACACTTTCTCAAACACCTTGTCCCTCTCAGTCCCTTCGTCCCATGACCTGACCCAACGTAGACCCACCTCTGCCCTCTCACCCAGCTCCCTTCCTCCACTGAGACAGGCAGCAGTCACTGTCACCTGGGACGAGCCTCATGTTACCACTGAGCACACCACCGGGCACAGCACTACTCAGAGTAGACCTAGAGGCAAGAATGTAGAATTAGGAGAATATGAATTTACTAAAACACGTATGTTTTATTTGACTATGCAACTGCTAAGGATTTTGTATACTCACCTGTTGAAGGAGCAGGGACATAGGGGAGCAATTTGTCAATAGATTGAATTGAAATGTCTTCAGCACTGAAAGACACTTGAAATCATCAATCCTGCTTCTAAAAACATACACTAAGGAAGTAAAGATATACACAAAGTTGAAGTCATGAGGATGCTTCTTGCAGCATTTATTTATGTTAGAGAAAAATAAGATATAAGCTAAATATTTAATGACAGAGAACTGGTCAGATAAACAGTACATTCTAGACAGTCTTTTTAAATTATATAGAAATACATTTTATAGAATCAAAGGATGTTTATGATATATTGTTGAACAGAAAAGCCTGCTGCAAATACATATGTGGGGAAAATATGGAAAGACAAACAGGTTCTTACATCTGGATGGTAAAATTTATGGATAGTTTTTATTATTATTATGTTTATCCCATTTACTTTTGTATTTTCTTATTTTTTAAGAAAGATGTATGCATTTCTGATGTAATAAAACCAAAATAGAACTTGCTTTCTTAGGGATTAGATTCTGTAATTACACAGGCTTGGACTCAAATCCCAGCAGCCTACTGATGGGCATTGCGCTCCTGGAGAGATTATCTATACCACCAATCTCTGCTTCCTTCTCTACAGAATGGGAAAATACTTCTCTTCTCTTACATGAGAAAGCACAAATAACCTGTCTGGCCAGGAACTGACATTGAATAGTTTTTTGAGTTTGTTGTTGTTGTTGTTGTTGTTTTTTTTTTTCCTTTCCTTCTTGAACATCCAAAAATACCTGATAATTCATTAGGACAAGATGGTCCAATATAAACTTAATCATCTAAAATATAGTTATGAAAACTTAGTGAAGGCTGATATTTCATGCTCCAACCTTCATTTTTTCAGCTCTGATCTCAAGCAGAGAGGCGGTCAATAGCCTCAGAGAATCAGGTGGGGCTCTATTACTCGGCCCCACCAGCAGGTGGGGCCATCTCCACCCCCGTGTTCGCTGAGCCTTCGGTATCTGCTCAGCAGGCACCAGACAGCATCTCGTGGGAGACTATGCTATCCCAAATCCATGCAAACGACCAGGAGCTTCCTCTGTCTGTCACCTCCACATGCCACCATGTCAGTCCAGTTCCTGGTGGCTGCTCCTCCCATGCACTCTTCCTGTCTTACTCAACTACTTGCAATCGAACCTTCTTTCCACAGATTTGATTATTTACCAGGAATCTAGCTGGGTTTTGCCCTGCTCTCTCCCAACTTCACATCCATTCATTCCTTAAGCTTTACAGCTCCCCGAGATGCACTAAGCCTTGTGCCAGGCTTCAGAGGAACTGCAGACACCCTGCCCATGGGGCTTCACACCTCGTGGGAGACACAGCACCACAGACCACTCCCTCATTCTGCTCTGTAAGATCACTCTCACCACTGCAGTACTGATACTGCACTTGACAGAGTCAAAACCTGTTTTGAGCCGTTTAGAGAAATGATTTTGCATTGAATTCTTAGAGCCTACTTTTTGAACTGGGTTACAATCACTTATATTCTAGAAGCAAAGAAAGTGAAACAAAAAGTAATTAAATAACTTGTCCAAGATACTGCAGCCCATAAATGGGGGAAGCAAAATTTGAAAGAGGCTTCTTTTTACACTGTTAAAAATGATTAAGGACTCTAAGGGATTTTTGTTTCTGTGGACTGTATCCAGTGCTGGTTTCCCTATTAGAAATTAAAATCTAGAATATTATATACATGTATTCATTGATTTTTAAACCACAATAATAAGCCTATTACATGTTAATATAAATAATTTGTCTTAAATAGAAAAGGCTATTTAATGAGAGAAAAATATCAATAAGAAGAGTGACATCTCTTCGTGTTTACAGATCTCTTCATTGTCTGACTTATTAGCAAGCAAAGTACATGTTCACAGGGTTTTGTTTTGTTTTGTTTTGTTTTTCATTTACTCTATTGCAGTTTGTTGTCTGAAACACATGAAGAAATCCAGCCTTGCTCAGACATGGACTTGGGCAAGGGAGGAACATGTTCAGATCCTGTTCAGATCACGGTGGAAAGTCCTCCTGATGGGACACCAGAATTCATCAGGAAGTGGCTTCTCATGAGAAGGCGGATTGGAAACCAGCAGCCAAGGTTCAAATATTTTGCCCTTTCCTAAATTCAGGCTGAAATCTAATCCTCAAAACAACAGTATCAAGAGATGGAACTTCGGGTGGGACTGGGGACCTTATGAAAAGGCTGGAGGGAGCTACCTGGGCCCTTTTTTTACCTTCTTATTAGCTCTGCACCACCATAACAATTCCCAAGAGAAACAGCGCATAGGGTGGAAAGGCTAATTTGGGCCCAAGGTTTTGGAGAACACAGTCCATGATCAGTTAGCCCATCCTTTTGGGCCTGTGGCCAAGTTGCACCTCCTTGTGGGGAGCATGGGACAGAGCTCAGCATTCACATGAAAGAGGGAAGCAGGGCCTGTGTTCCCCTGTCCCCTTTGTGGGCACTCCCCACTAACCACCATCTTGCCACAGCACCACAGGCTGAGCAGGCTGGACTTGAGCAAGGGAGGAGCCTTTGACACATGTGCCTTTGGGGATAGCCCAGGTTCCAACTGTTGCACATGCCCTTGCTACCAGGTGGGGCACAGCATTCGGGAGCCTGCTAGGGGTAGACACTGAAGCTGTGAGCAGTAGACTATGGGGTGCCCACCCTTAGAAACTATGAGAGATGAACTTTTGTTATTAAAATGTTACCCAGTCTAGGGTATTGTATGATATACAGCAGCATGTACAAACTAAGGGACCAGCTCACTGTGTGGGGTATTACCTTTCCAAAATTCTGACTTCATTTGTACACATATTTTTTTATCATCGGCAGCAAATATTGCCAGTTCTTCCACTTAGTTTTTGGTGATTACAAGTATACCTGTTCTGGAAATTTGTGAAATCTTCTTGAAGAAACATGCCTTTCTTCTTCATATATATATATATATATATATATATATATATATATATGTATATATATATGTATAGATATATATATATATATGTATGTATAGATATTTGCAATATGTAATAATTACATTCAGCTTGAGGGACTGATCCATACACATATTGTATCCCAGTCGCTTTTCTTCCTTTCTCATCCTTTATTCTTCCTCTTCCTCAAATTTCTTTTCCATTTCCAAAAAGTCTCTGTTTCCTATTATTCATCTTTTATTTGCTCTTTAATTTACTCACAACAAAAATAAAAGATAGAAAATAATGAACAGGAAGATAGATGTTTTTTCAAAGAAGAGGATCAAGAGATGGAGGGGGAGGGAAGAAAGGAAATGAACGTGAAAAGAAGGAATTATGATGTCTTATGTACACATACCAGTTCCCCATATGGAATGCAAACATTATGGAAAACAAATAAATGTGCACTAATAAAAAAATCAAAACATGTACACTGTGGGTTTTTCATTTAAGAGAAACCATGTGATATTTGTCATTCTCTGTCTGATTTATTTCACTTAAATTATGGTCTTAATATGCATCTAGGCATCAAGTGTCTCAAACTTATCTTACTTTACGGCCGAGTAGTCCTCCATTGCATTTATGTACCACATTTTCTTTATCCATTTATCTGTTGATGGACAGGTAGGTCACTTCCATTATTAAGCTATCGTGAATTATACTGCTATAAACATATATCACTATAATATTTTCTAACTCTTTGGGGAAGATATTCAGAAGAGGAATAGCTGGATCTAATGGATTACTAATTTCAGCATTTTGAGGAATCTTCATGTTGATTTCTAGAGTGACTGTCCAAGTTTACATTTCAGGCAACAACTTTAAAAGAAAAAAAAAAAGGGAGAAGACTCATGTGTACAATTAGAAAACTTTGTTGTTTTCTAAGAGTATCTGATGATACTGGAACTCAGTTGCTTTGATTTACATTTCTCTAGTGACCAAAAACTCTACATTTTTTTCCTATACTTATTGGCCATTTGTACTTGTTTTGAGAAGTATCTTTTCATTTCAGTTGCCCATTTTTGGTTGGGCCATTTACCTTGGGAAGTCTAATGTTTTCAGCCCTTTATATATTTCAGATGTTAACCCTCTAAAAAGAATGACTTGACACAATGTTTCCTGCATTGGGTAGGTTTTCTCTTCAGTCTGTTTGTTGCTCCATTTGCTGTGCAAAGCTTTTAATTTGCTATAATCCCATTTTTCATTCTAGTTCTGTTTTGTGCAGCTGAGTTTCTGTTCAGAAGGTCTTTGCTTATGTTTATGTCTTTAAAAATGTTACCTATTTTTTCTTCCAGAAGACGTGTGTTTCTGTTTTTATATTTTTGGTTCATTTTAACTTGATTTTTTGCTAAGGGTGAAAGATAAGGGTCTAGATTCATTCGTATGCATGTGGATCATCTGTTTATTCAACACCTTTTGTTAAAGAGGCTGTCTTTCCTCCCACACATTTTCTTGGCTCCTTTATCAAAAATCATACAGCTGAAGGCCCATGGGGTTGTTTCTGCATCTTCAATTCTATACTATTAATTAACATGTCTATTTCATGCAAGTATCTGACATTTTTATGACCGTAGCTTTGCAGTATAACCTAAAATTTGGGATTGTAATGCTTCTCGCTTTGATCTTTTTGTTCAGGATTGCTTTTGCTCTTCTAGTACTGTTCTGACTGCATAGAAACTTTAGAAATTCTTTCTAGATCTCTGGTGAATGCTGTTGGTATTTTGGTTGGAATTTCATTAAATCTATATATCACTTGTGATAAAGTTGCTATTTTTACAACATTTATCATGCCTATCCAAAACATGGGATGTTGCCATTTTCTAGTACTCTCTTCAAGCTCTTTTTTTTTTTTTTAAGAAGGACTATAGTTTTCATTACAAGTTTTTCATTTCTTTGAGTAGGTTAATTTCTAGGTATCTAATGTTTTGAAGCTATGGTGAAAGGGACTGTTTTTCTGATTTTGATTAGAATTGCATTAGACCTATATTCTCAGCTTTGTTGTTGACACAAAGAACACAACTGACTTGTATGTGTTCAGTCACTTTTCTAAGAGTCTTTTATTGGGATTTTGGGGGTTTTCTATGTAAAAGGTTATGTCATCTGAAATAAACACAGTTTGATTTCTTCCTTTCCTATTCATAAATTTTATTACTTTCTCTTGCTTGATTATTCTAATATTTGATTAAAATGTTGAAAAAGAGTGATGATAGTTGATATCCTTGTTTCGTTCCTGATTTTGGAAGGAGTCTTTTCCATTTTTCATCCATGTATTATGAGGTCAACATTGGACTTCTCAGAAATAATTTTTATCAGTTTGAGTTAAGGTCCTTTTATAAATATTTTCATTGGGGTTTTTTATCATAAAAGGATGTTAGATTTTGTTGAAAGCTTTTCTGCATCTATTGAGATTATCCATTGAGATTATCATGTGATTTTATCCTTACTTCCATTTATATGGTGTATTACATTTAATGATCTACATAGATTGAACCATTCTGGCATCCTAAGATAAAGACTACTTGATAGTGATTTATGATCTTTTAATGATCTGTTGTATTCTATTTATAAGTATCAGGCTGAGGACTTTTGCATCTGTGTTCATTTTAAAACTTTACCTGTAGTTTTGTTTTGTTTTGAGTCCTCATCTGATTTTAAGATCAAAGAAATGCTAATTTCAATGAATTAGTTTGTCAGGATTCTTTATCTTTCAATTTCATGGAAGAGTTCAAAAGTATTGGTGTTACTTTTTTCCTGAAGTTCTGATAAAATTCAGCCATGAACACATCAAGTCCTGGACTTTTCTTACATGACTCTTCTTAGAGGCACCAATTTCCTTTCCTTTTATTGGTTTATTCTGCATCTTATATCCTTTTGGTTCAGTTTTGACAACTCGTATGTGTCTAGAAATTTCTCTATTTCTTCTATGTTATTAAATTATAAAGGTTTTGAACTCTTTTCTTACAATCCTCTGGATTTTGATGGTGTCCATTGGGATTACATCTTTTTCTTATCTAATTGTATGGATGAGTCTTTTCCCCTTTTTTGTTAAGTTCCACTAAGGGCTTATTGATCTTGTTTATTCTTTGAAAGAAATAACTCTTTGATTCATTGATACTTTGTATTTTTTAGTCTCAGTTTCATTAATTTCCATTCTGATCTATATCATTTCTTTTCTTCTATAAGTTTTGCGTTTCAATTGTTCTTGTTTTTCAAAGACATTGATGTGGATCATTATTTTATTTGGGATTGATTTTTTTGTTAATATTTGCATAAACTTTTCTCTTAGAACTGCTTTCATTGTATCCACAGACTTGCATATTGCACTTCCACTGTAATTTGATTTGATTTTAGGGTTTTTTAATTTCTCCTCTCATTTCTTCTGTGATCCTCTGATTATTTGAAAGTGTATTATTTAATCATCATGTGTTTGCATAGTTTGGGGGGCCTCTCTTGCTGTCAGTTGCTAGTTTCATTCCATTATGATAGAATCCAAGATATTAATTCAACTCCTTTGTATGTACTTAAGTATGCTTTATGACCTAAGACATGTGCTACTGAGGAAATTTCATGTGCTACTGAGAAAAATACATATTCTGCTCTTATTGGGTGAAATATTCTGTAGATAACTGTTAAGTCCGTTTGCTGGATGCTATGCTTCCACTCTAATATTTCTTTGCTCATTATTTGTTTGGTTGATCTTTTTGCAAGAGTGGAGGGTTGAAATCCCCTACTCTGACTGTATTGGTGTCTGTCTGTTCTTTTATGTGCAGTCGATTGCGTCTTATGAAACTAGGCCAGCTGCATTCAATGCATATAGATATTTACACTTGCTATCTCTTTTGTCTGAACTTTTCTCTTTACAAGTCTGTAGTAATCTTCTTTATCTCTTCTGATCAGTTTTAGCTTGAAGTTCAGAAATAGGATAGCCTTTCTTATTTGCCTTTGGGCTCCTGTTGCATTGCGTGATATGTTATTTTCTATTCTTTCATTTTTGGTCTGTATGTTTCTTTACTATCTGTAAGGAGTGTCTCTTATAGGAAACATATGGCTCATTTTTGTTTCTTGATCTTACCTTCCAGTTTGTCTTTTGCCTGAGGAGCTACAACTATTGAGTGTTATTGAAAAGTATTCACTAAATCCTATAATTGCATTGTCTTTTCAGGGTTAATTCTCTTTTTTGTTTTTTTATTCTCCCAATTACACATATTTTTCCCCCCTTTGGGCTTTTTGGTGACTTTGGTCTTGTCTCTGTTTAGAATTTCTTTATATAGTTTATGAAATTCTGGTTTGGTGATCATGAGTTTCTTTCAATTCTCTTTGTCCTAGAAAAAAAATTTTTATTTTTCCATCAATTTTGAAGGATAATTTTGTGAGATATAGTAATCTTGGTTTTTTTATGCTTTCTTTTAGGCTTGAAAAACTTCATTCCGAGCTATCTAGACCTTTAAAGTTTGTATTAAGAAATTTGATTTTATTCTGATAAGCTCAGTTTTATAGGTACCTTACTCACTTCCTTTTCATTGGGACAAAATACCATATACCTACAACTAAAAGGAGAAGTTTGTTTTGGCCTAGATTTTCAGAGGTCTCATTCCTTGCATAGTCAGCGGCAGAGCAGAAGGGCCTGAGCAGAGAAAAATTTAAAGAAACATGAGTAAACAAAGCAAATGAATTCAAGAAATGAAAAAAAGAAAAGAGATAGTGCTTTGATGTATTGTTTGTATGTCTGTAATGGCGGGAAGGGGTGAAAAGATTGAGAAGTTATTTTGGGAGCAGAGAAAAAGAACAAGAAAAAGAAAAGTGTAAATGGAGATTAGAGAAATCTGTATGAAGGTCAGAACCAATTAATATCCTACTAGAGAGTGACAGTCTTTGATGAGGGTTAATTTGACATGACCATGAAAGATATCCTAAGCTAAAGCACTAACTAGTCCATCTTGTCCAGTTCACTTATAAAAACACACTAAATATGTGAATCCTTCATTGTGGATTCAACCAATGTGCTCTCCTTCCTTAAAAAAAAAAATGGAGAGATCTTATCTTGTAGGAGTATGAGAGGCTGAGTTTCAGCTCTTTGGTTAGGGAACTGATGCTTGAGCTGGTTCCCACCTGTGACTTTTTCTCTCATCTACCAGCAATGAGTGGGGTGGAGGGAACTGGCAAAATCGCGGATCTTGCTTCTCATTTCCTCTGCAGATAGAGCTGTGGTGAGCTCCGGCTGTGCTCCTCTGGGTATGATTAGCCAGAGGCTTTTGTTTCTGTTTTATGTTTATACACCTTCAACTCCACTGGAGTCGGGAGGGTATATGAGAAGTGGTCACGAGCTGGTCTTCTGCTCATCTCTGAAGGAGCTTTCTTTATCTCTGTGCTTTTCCCCCATTATAGTTCCTGCAGCTGTTACACCCGCATCTCTTCTTTCCATGATGCTCCGGTGAGCATGCTGTGCAGTGCAGTCTGACACCCCCACTCACTCTTCTCCAGCTTTTCACTCATGCCAAACTCTCATGCCATTTATTTTTCCTTAACACGACAGCTCCAGCTTCCTCCCTCCTTTTCTCCCCCTCTGCCCTCCCTACCAATCCTCAGCTCCCAAAGCCGAATAACCACTGTGTGTCTTCTCATCACTCTTTTAAGGCATAATGGTGTTCCACAAAAAAATGGCTCCTGACTCAAGGGATTATTTTTAAATTAGTCTATTTGTGATACACAATAGTAATATTTGGCTTGGTGAAATTAGATACTATATATATATAAAATCTTAATCATTTTCAATTTCTTTTACCTTTCCTTCCTTCTTTTTCTCCTCCCATCTCCTGATCCCTTTCATCATCTCCAAAATGTCTGTTTCCATGCTACCTGCCAATACTTCTTTTTCCAGTACTAGGGATTGAACATAGGATCTTGGGAAAGCGAGGCAGACATGGCACCATGAAGCTCAATTGCCAGACCAACCTACCAATATTAAGGATATTCTGAGGTGAAATTAGCTTTTTATTAACTATTTTACATACTGGTGAATAATATAGTGACAATAACTTTAATCTTAGTTTAACTGAAACAAAAAACCAAGATTTTACCCCCTGTTGTTTTTATCCCTGCAGGTCCAACATCAGCCCAGTGAAATGGTTCAGTAACATCTTAGAGGTATTATAAATAAACTCTGATCTCATGGGCTCTTGGAAGTATTTCTGGTTCTTCTGGGGTGCCTCATCTACACTTTGAGAGACACTGCTTTATGTGATACTGTTTGGGATAGGCCCAAGACTCTATTCACCAACCTAAGTTCAGATTAAAACCCAGCTCTGACTCCAGAACCTACAATGCCTGAATGAGCAGCCTGACCTTAACTATCCCTTCTCCTCCTCTGTATGAGGCCCTTGATCCACAGGTCTAGCTTTAGTGAGTCACTGACGAACCACCTGTTTCAGACCCAGCTGAGGCTGGATAGAACCTTGACTCACCTCACCCCACAGACCCTCATTGGAATTCTGGCCCCACCAGAAAAGGAGAAGTGAGTAAAATCCTACCTAGAGCCCTAGCTGTATGCCAGGAATGGCACTAACTCATTTCCTACCATCTCCATTTTGTTGGTGACAAAACAGGAGCAAGATCCCAACACAGCACCATCTGACATGAGCGCTTACTTTTGGAGCAGCCTCCGAGTCAGTTTCCCACAGTCCTCTTGTGCCTCTGACTTCCTCCCCTTTGGTCCACCAACTGCAAAGCATCCAGCATGCCTCACAGTCAAAATTTCTGAAATGAGAAAATTCCCAGCAATGGAGATTTTAATCATCCAGGGCCTGAATTCCTACTAGGTACAAATCACCGAGCTGTTGCAAACTCTGAGACACTCAGACACCAGAATGTAAATGATAAGGGATGAATTGAGTCTGCCCTCTGGAGCTGCAGGCCAGGCTGTGCTCTGGGGACATATCCACTCAAGCTGCATTGGTCATCTCTGTCTCCCAGACACACAGGCCTCTACATCCTCTTCCCTGAAAGAGCAGCAGCCCATTCACGCAAGTCACATAACAACTCCCCAGGATGTGACCAAGATAAGAATCATATCCTAAGACTCAGCCTCAGAAAAGTTCTTCCCAAAATAAATCCCCAGCTGAGGTAAATAAAGCACTAGGAATATTTTAGGAGAGTAATTTCGCAGAACTACAAAAAAGGGAGGGGGGAACCTACTATTGTCAACAGCCTTTGTTCAGACATTCCGTGTTT
This sequence comes from Petromus typicus, assembly GCA_004026965.1. Taxonomy (NCBI): domain Eukaryota; kingdom Metazoa; phylum Chordata; class Mammalia; order Rodentia; family Petromuridae; genus Petromus; species Petromus typicus. The sequence goes on from PVIR01010272.1 coordinate 33,057, forward strand.
CTGGTACATCTTGTTAAGTGGTGGTTTAGTATCTGACATTTATGCAAGGGCCAATGGCTGGTGTTTATGAAAATTATACCATTTCTTCCCAGGGTAAGAGCATCCTCTAAGCACTGGTTTGAGATGGGGCAGCTTGATGAGGACTCCAGGTTGTGATGATTAAAGCCAGTCTAAGACAAACATGTAATTTGTGCCAAAGAGCCCAGAGAATAGTGGCTGAGGGAGAGTACCACTGAGTACCCCATAGGGGACCTGCCTCCCAGCCTTGGACCCACTGGCAAAAGGAGACACACGCCAGCACACCCAAGGCTTCATGGTTTCACAGGACGGTAGATCAGAAACACTCAGAATAAAGGGCAAAGTGGAGACTGTGCGTGTGGCCCAGACGAGAGGGTGTACTTAGCATACAGGAGGCCTTAGGTTCAGTCTCCAGCACCAGGAAGCAGCCTATAATTCCTTCCCATCCCACCCCCCACAAGACCTGGCCCTCCTCCATGTCCTCATCACACCACTTCTGTTTCTTCTCCATGCATCACCTGGAAGTAACCTACTTCTCTATGTCCATCACGAGATGTACTTTTTAGGAGTAGATTCCACAGTTTTTATGCTGTGTCTGCCTTGTTTGGAATGAACAAGTTTCCAGCTGAAGAACAGCAGAGAGAGAGAGAGAGATTCAAGCCCAGGTTAAGCTATCCCCAAGCTCATGGATTCCCACAAGCCCAGTTGAAACCTAACTAAAAATTCAAATGGCACAAACCGACGCCAGGCCCAGCCCCCCACACACAACCTCGATTGGATACCAATCCACTTCTCACTGGAACTTCTATCTTCTTTGGAGGCTGAAGTATTGTTGTAGTTACACAATTTTTTATCCTTGGCTCCCTGATTTGGGTGAACTCATTTTGGGAGTGCAGTGATAAGAAGGGGGCTTTCCTGGGCTCAGGACTGACTAGGAGGAGGGGCAGGATCTACACTGCAACTGAACCCGAGAGAATTCCTGGGAAGTTGAGCAAGTAGCTTTGCTTCATACTCATTAAAGAACACTGAGCCAATTGCTGTCAATATTTATGGACTGAAAACATGGCAAATAGTCCCCTGCACTGCTCAAAGTGTAGACTTTGAACGATGGGATGGGGGACAAAATTTCCTAGGAACAAATAAAGAAGTTTCATAATGGGTTCTCAAATAATTGTTTGTTCTAGAAGGTTCTGCCTGAGGTGGGCAGGGTTCCATCCACTGACCACACACCAACTCCCCAGAACCATGTGGACCCAGGTCACTGAAGGTCATTCTAAGCTGCTGGGTTAATAAAAATATTTTTTTTTACTGATGACCTATATTGAAAGCCTCACATTAAAACAGATACAAACATAAGGCAGATATGGAGAATGGTATGCAGTGAAGTTAAGAAACTTGTCCAACATGGGCTGAGGTCAGAGCTGAGATTTCTATCTGTCCTATCTGTGCTGTTGCCCAGGAACTGCTGTTTCTCCCAAGTGGCTCTCTTTTCCTCCTGTATCCTCCTCCTCTCTGCTCTTCAGCCAGAGAGCTCCTAAAACATGCAAATCCAATACTACCGACCTTGTATTTCATGGGTGTCATTGAGCTTCCCACAGTCTGCCCTCTACTGCGCAGCTTTAGGTCTGGTAGGAACTCCCTTGCTCCAAAGGTAAACCGGGCATCCAGTCCCAGGAGCACCGTTGGCTGCCACATAAATCAGTCTTCAGGACCTCATGTGCTCTAGGCCAGCCACCAAGGCTGGATGGGTGTGATGAGAGACCACCGTCTCGTGCCTGGGCTTGAATTCTGAGGCTGCCAAGGAGGGTGATGTATTTATTCTCTCTCACCCCAGGAGTGAGTGGCAAAGCACAAGCTCTGGGTGCTGGCAGTCATCTTGTGACCTGGATGGAAACCAAAATGAAAGGGGAGCTGAGGAAGTCACTGGAGCTCAAGTGGGAGCCCGGACTGCACCACAGCTGAGGCCTTCTCCACACTTTCCAACTTCTTACCTCACTGCTTGCCCTGCAGAGGGAGGTTTGCTATAACTTGCCACCAGAAATCTCCAGGGGGATTCAGAGACCTTGCGATGGCATGCAGACACCCTGTACTGGTGTCAAAGGTCAAGAAAGCCCAAGATCAGAGAGAAGTTCAGGAAAAGTCCCCATTTTTGTTAGGTCTTGTCTTGCTGGCCCACACTAGCTGAGTCAAACACACTGCAGGCACTCTTTCAGTAGTGACCCTAATCCTCTCTCCAGGGTTACTCTGCCTCTTCAAGACAGGACACACAGGGTCTTCTGGCACCTTCTGCAGGAGCTACTTCTGCACAAGACCTGCTTGTCACCAGTGTCCAGCTTCCCCGTAGGTGTCCTCATGAGACCACCAAAGGGAGGATGGGCAGGCCTGAGTAGATGGCCATGTTCAGCAGTGTACCCAACCTCCAGGCTAACAAGAGAGCCAGCGGCACCCAAGATGCAGGACTGTGTGAGCCCCTCAGGGGCAGGCTGGGATCCTCTCCAGCTAAACAGGAAGGTCCTTGCAGATATGAAGACTTTGTCCCTTGATGAACATGACTGGGGGGAAATTGAGCTGTGGGGGAAGATTGCTGTATCTTCTTCCTCACACTTCTCTAACCTACATGTCACTTCCTGCCTTAGCCTTGGACACTGCCCTTTCCTCTACCTGTCACAATAGTGACTTTACCTGGTGACCAACCCTAGTCCTAATTCTCTACAGAAGGCTCAGTATTGATGTTATTTGTCTGTTTATTTTTCTCTGACCTCTGCCCCAAAATATAAGATCCATGACAGCATGGATTGTGACCATTTCATTTGTCACCACTTTCCTCATCTCAAAACTCCTTAAAGAAGTGCCGTGCCCCTGACACATACACTCAGAGTCCACCATCTTAGTCAGTCCTACTTGCCCACCCATAAAGGACCTGTGGCCTACATGACCCTGTCAACAGGAAAGATCTAGAGTCCTGCCTTCTCCCTCAAGCACTTCCTGCCACAGGAGATGGATATTTCCTTCACTGCCTTATCATAATACAAAGTCATCTCACATATTTGTGTTTACCCATTTCCTATAAACTATCCCATTCCTTGTTGAAAGCCTAGGGTGGTCATTCTGGATATTGTGTGAATAGAATGAAGAACAGGAAGGGAAGAAATGAGTTTCTAGCCTCCACAACTAAGGGACAGGAGAAAGCAAAGAAAGACCATGAAAGAAGAAAACAAAGTTCACTTAGAATCACTCTGGGAGGAAATCAGAACCACGTGAGGAGAGCAAAAGAAGTTTACAGTTTTGGGACCTCTTCAAAGCAGCCTTCTGGTGAGGTCCATATTGAACCTTGGGTTTCTCTGATTTCTTTTCTAGTTTCCTTTTTACTGAAGCAAGCGACATTCTGTTAAGAACCTCTGTACATATTCTCAAAGAACTGACACTCTTCTCCATCTGTCTGAATTCTTGCAAGGCGGTGATTGGCTGGCTGGCTATTTGAGTCTCCCTGTTTGTTTGTCTTCACAAGGCTTCAATTATTCCACTACCGTGAGGCACCAGAGGCTCACACCAGCCTGGCATTTTAAGAGTTTCTCGGTGCCTTTGTGCTACAGTGAGGCCTCTGGCTTCTCTCTCTCTCTCTCTCTCTCTCTCTCTCTCTCTCTCAATTATTACCTTAACCGTGCCCTGGAGACGTGAGGAAGGAGCCAGTTTATTTTGACTGGGAGATTGTTAAACTGCAGGAGGCATGTCAGAGTCTCTGCCCAGCTGTGATTTCCATTTCTCCCCAAGGCTGCAGCCATGGGTGCCGAGAATAGCTAAGGCTGCTTCTTGTTGGAGGAGGAAATAGCAGTTTCCTCAACTCCCGGAAGTGCTGCTTCCTCTCTGGTGCCTACCTCAGTGTGCACCCATTAGGCAGCCTTTTTCCGACCCCAACTCCTTAGAGACCCGGTTCAAGCATGGAGAAGACATCCTGCTTCCCCTGAGGAAGTCGCCCAGATTGAAGCCGCCAGCAGGCTCTTGAGTGGGGAGTGTGGTGGCAGAGGGGCAGGAAGGGGCTGCCAAACAGCAACAGTAAAATTTTCAAGAGCGTCCACTAAGAGCAGCGCCCCACCCAGTCTTTTGTCCTGACTCCCTGTGATCTATGTAAACTTGACAGACCCTTACCAGCCTCCCGTGATCTCTTTCTGCTTTTAACTGACACATACTAATTGTGTACATATTTATGGGGCACAATGGGACAATGTGATACATGTATACAGCGAGTAATCACTGAGTCAGAGCAATTAGTATTTCCGTCTTCTTACACGTTCATTATTTCTTGTGTTTGGAGCCTAAAAAGTCTCACTTCTATTTGAGTTTTTTGTTATTTGCTTGTTTGTTTGTTTTGTTTTGAGATAGGGTCTTGCTTTTTAATTCACGCTGCCTCTAAACTCCCTCTGTAGCCCAAGCTGGCCTTGAACTCATAGCAGTCCTCCTGACTCTGCCTCCCAAGTCCTGGGATTACATGCATGAACCACCACGCCTGGCACTGTGGTATGTGGTTAGTGGAAATCAAACTCAGGACCTTGTGCTAGCTAGGCAGGGGTCGGAACAACTGAGCTAAGTCTCCCGCCCTCTTTTCTAGTTGTTTACAAATGACTTGTTATAGTCACCCTACTGCACTGTAAGGCCCTAGCACTTATCACTCCTGTGTAACCATTTTGGTAGCCCATGTCTCTCCTGATTCTCAGACTCTGCCTCCTCTATCTGCCATCTTGATTCTGGACCACATTATCCCAGATCTCCCACACACAAAAACAACAACCAACACTCAGTCCCTTCCTTGGTTTCTACAATAAAATATGCTCACAACATACATTCGTGGAGTTCAGAAACATGAGAGGGATTGAATGCCCACAGAGCACCGTAGCACTGGCCAGGAAGTAGCCACATGAGAAGACTCCGGAGCCAAGCTCCGGGGGTCAAATCCCACTACACACCCTCATAGTCCCTGGTAGTTTACTTTATTGGGCCAGTCATTTAGTTTCTCTGCCCATGGTTTTCCTTCTGAGTATGGGGAGAGTGGCTTATACCTCCTCGGGAAGACTCAATGAGATGAAGCACTTAAAACACATAAAGCATTTTTCATAGTTTCATACTCAATACTAGGTTCATGACGGCTTTACTATGCTTCTTTCTCTCTTTCAGAGGGAGAGAGACAGTTCTCCTTGGCTTTGGTGAGATAGTATCTCCTCCTTCTCTGCAATCTTGCTATCACTAGTATCCCTGCTGTGGACTTTCAGTGTTTATAGGCACAGACTTCACGAGGACATTTCTCTGTGCTTTCTTTCATATGAAAAACATGAGACCAGGACTAAGAGACATTCTGTAAAATGTCCACAGCCCACATCTTCAGAAGAAATGATCTCTTGATTAGAGTATAATACTTACATATAGTTTCTTTTTCCCCTTGATTTTATAGGGTCTTTATTTCCAAAATAACTTGGGTTCTCAACATCTGCCTCTTCACTGTGGTTGCTTCATATATTTTAATGCAGTTAAATTGTTTTTTTTCAAGTTAGGCATGCAACGTAGGAATCCTTTTACCTCCTAAATGATTTTTCAGCTTGAATATATTAAAGTTCTAGAATAATATATAGTTGGGATCATATAGTCTACACTCTTTTAAGACCCTTGTTTTACTTAGCAATATCCATCTAAGATTCATCCATATCTTTGTCTAGCTAAATAGGTCCCCTTTTTTTTAAATACTGAAGTAATATACCATTGTGAATACATACCAAAATGTGTCTATCCATTCATTTATTGAAAGACAATAGGGGTTTCAATAGTCTTAACAACTATGAAAATAAAACTACTACAAACAACATTGTATAAGGATTCTTTGGGACATTTATTTTTTGGTTGGGTTTTGTTTTTTTTGTTTTTTTGTTTTTTTTGAGTCTGATCATTGTCTTTTTTCTAATTGATTTTATTGGTATATTTTATATATATAGTATGATCACATTCAACATTGAGGGTTTGTACCAGTACATTACACATCTTGATTCTCATTGGAACATTAGTTTTTAAATCAGCTGGAAAAATACCAGTGGTATAATTGCATCCTGAGGTGAGAGTGAACTTCTTTTTGTCAGACATGGCCACATTGTCTTTGAATACAGCAAGGCTAATCTTCATTCCTAGAGCAGTGAATGAAAGTCTGTGTTTCTCCACATTCTGGCCAACACTTGATGTTGCTGGCATTTGAGATGTTGAGCATGCTGAGCTTACAGGGATATGGCACTGGTGTTTTAACTTGTAGTTCCCTAATGACAGACCACATTGATCATCTTTGCATCCATAATTTGCCCTTGGTACATCTCTTGGTACATTATTTCCTCTTTTTTGTTTGTTTTTTTGAGACAGTCTCACTACGTAGTACAGACTGGCCTTGAACTCAGCAATCCTTCTACCTCAGCCTTCCCAGGACCATTTCCTCCTTTTAAAATTGCATTGCTTCCTTACTATTAGTGTTATACATTCATTACTTGGGGTGTAAGTCTTTTATCAGATGTTTTCTTTGCAAATATTTTCTCATGCTCTGTGGCTTGATTTTTTGTTTGTCTTAATAGTATCTTTCACAGAGCAGACAGGGATTTTTTTGTTCATTTGTTTTAATGAAGGTCCAATTACCAGTTTACTCTCTCTCAGGTTTTAACTTTGGGTTTGCATCTTCCATCTTCTATCAAAAAAGTGATTTTAAATTTATTCTCTTCTGTAATTACCAGATCACTGCTTTCTACTTTATAGGAAGCATGGTCACCTATCACACTGCTCTCTGAAGTATCTTTAGCCTGGTGGCAAAGTCTGCAGATAAAAGAAGATGAACATACAAATGTAGGCCAAGACAAACACCAAGTGACTTTGGGGTTTCTTGTCAACCTTAATTACTGTGAACATTTGGCTTTCTCTTCTACTGTCCAGCTACAGTTACTTTGGCATAATATTATGTTATTTTCCCTGAAATATACACTTACACACTCACACACAATCACTACCACAATCATTTTGATAAAACAGGTGTGTTAATACCCAATATCCTATTTATTGGTGGGGTAAGTTATGGTCTCCAATACAATGACATTTTTCTCCCAGAAATCTCTAAATATTGATCCAGAAGCAAACAGGCCTCCAGAGATGGACAAAGTCAACTACCTTGTCCAATGTCATATAGCAAGTGGCAGACCCAGGATTTTGCTTCAGGATCTGCATATCATCCTTGCACAAGAGCCATGTTAATCTCTGTTGTTCAAATGTAGTGAGTCAAATGTTGTTCAAGTATGCTGCTGAAACGAGCACCAGACCCAGGGCTTCAGTCCACAGTGAGACATGTTGAACTCATGCTCACAGGGAGCCCCTGAGGAGCAGGGTGCCTCGGGCCCTGAGCCAGACACAGCCTCGGGAGGCTGACGTCATCCTCAGCCTCATTCAGGAGCCGCCCTCCAGCCCTGTGACCTGGCTCCCAGGGCTTCACAGCCTCCAGCCTTGCACCCTCTAATTTATGCTTCCCTCTCTCCCCAAAGCATAAACTACCAAAAAGAAAAAAGCCACCCCAAGATGTGCTTGTTCTTGAGGTGCAGGAAAGAGAGGAGGAACCAGCCCTAGCGTGACAATAAAGAACATGAAAAAATTACCATATTTCAATGATAAAAAAGCTCTCTGCACCCAAACAGTTTCTGCTGAAACAACAATACACACAATAAAACACACTGACAGAACTTATAATTACGGCAAGTTAAACTGTGTCGCAGCGCCTACGCGGCTGTGAGAACCTTTTATTTCTTGGTGCAGGCCTGCACCATGGCCAGGCTGGGGTGGCCACAGCTCTGAAAGCAGCAGCTTCCTGAGAGAAAGAGGCCATTCTCTCAGCACAGCGGCCTTTGCCCTCCCGCGCCGGGGGCTGATGGCTCCTTCGGAAAGAGTGGGAGCCACAGGCATCTGTGTGAGGGCAGCTTTGAGAGCCCAGTGCCTGCATGGCGAAGGGACCCATGGGACAGGATGGGACACATTCTTTAGGCATCATCGTGTGTCACATGGGCACTCCCAAGTCCAGCCTCTTTTATAGGCCCAGTGATTTTATGGCGTCCCTGCAGCCCAAGACCTACATTTAAGGGCACCTAATAATCAACTGTGGCCTTGGTTGACCTCTCTGGGCACATTTTTAGTACAAAGCAGAAGGAAAAAACTCTAGGTGGGGCTGGGCAGGTGGCACTCACCTGTACAGTGGAAGGGGACTGCAACTCCAGTGGGAGAAATGCCGTGAGGTGAGCATCTCACAGAGATTGGCCTTCACAGCTGGCTGCCAGGCTTGAGGGCATGTGGGTGCCAGAAGTCTCCCCAGATGTGTGTGAACACAGAGCACAGTGCTTTCCTTTTCCTACAGCTGCTGTGAAGTCCCCGCCTACTATCACACACCTTGCTGTCTGCACCTGCAGCTCTGCTTCTGCCCTACCAATCTCTGAGCCCCTCAAGTCGGCAAGGTGAGCTTCAGGGTGACTACTGCTATGACTACCTCAGAGGCTTCCAAATGGAGCTCCACGCCTCACTCTGATTAGCGTGGCCAAAGGACGGAGCTGGGACCAAAGCTCTCCCACCGAGAGACTGGGCAACCTGTGTTACTAAATCCCCCTGCTGGATTAAGCCTAAGCCCAAGGATCACTGCAGCCCGGACAGATGTGATAGGATGGACACTCCCTGGGCCTTGGTCCAAGGAAGGAGCTAAAAGTAGATGGTGCGCAGGCATGTGGCACAAAAATGTTAAGTTTGTCCCAAGCTCTCCCAGCTACGTGACCTTGTAGAAGTTACTTCACTTCTCTGGGCCTCACAACAGATAAATGGAGCACGTAGCACGATCATACAGAGTTAGTCATGCAGGACTCTGACATAATAGATCAAAAATGCATGTGCTCCAAAAGCCTGTGCGTGACGCATGAGTGTGACGTCCCTGGCTGGGATAAGGGCCAGGACCCAGTGTCCACTCAGGTCTGTGGCTCCTCACTCTTCCTCCCTGCTCTGTACTCCACGGTGTTTTCCCTGGCACCCATGACTTCCTCTCCTCACCTAGTGCGGCTTCTCTGACATAGGGGCCTTATAGTACTCATCATTATTTTCCACTATACGCACATAAACATGCTTTGCAACCCTTGTGATCACTAGGGTGTCAATCAGGGTGTCTTGTGTTTCCCGCTGGACACAGTGTCTGTACTCTCAGTATCCAGGGCCCATCAAGCTCCTGCCCCAGCTGCTGGGCTGCTCCAGGATCCAGTGGATGGACTGAGAACCGCAGAGCAGAGACTCATTGTCTGATTTGCAAAATGCACCCCTCCCCCAGGCACACCACTGGCAGCTTCCTGGACAGAATTTCTAAAAGTAGCCTTGCCCACCAGGTCTCAAACTCATGATCCCTCCCCTTCCTATATCTTCAGATAAATAAGAAAAATCCAGTAAGTGTAGCTTACAATACAAATCTTTTTTTATTTTTTTCTTGAGTACAAATTCTAGAAATGAGCAATCTGGGGCTCTATGGTATGGTCTTTCTGTCCTCCAACCTCAGCAGAGACTCATTCTCAAGGTCACTCCTTTTGCACTGTTTCTGCTGCTCTATCTTCGTGGCACATTCCGGTGTTTTTTTTTTTTTTTTAATTTATTTATTTATTTTTTTTTTTTTCTGAGACAGGGTCTCGCTTTGTAGTTCAGGCTGGCCCTGAGCTCAGCCTCAAACTCACATCACAGCAATCCTCCTGCCTCTGCCTCCCGAGCGCTGGGATTACAGGCGTGAGCCACCACGCCCGGCACTGTGGTATGTGGTACTGGTTGCTGCTGGGTGTGAGTCTCCACACACAGTATTGTTACGTGGTTACTGGGGATCAAACCGGGCCCTTGTGCTTGCAAGACAGGCGCCGGAACCACTGAGCTATATCCCCGGGCCCCCATATTTTTTTTTCTTAAAAAGAGGAAAAAGCAGAAAGGAAAAAAAAGAGAAGTAACAGAGAAAGAGAGAAAGAAAGAAAGAGAGAGAAAAAGAGAGAGAATTGGGAAAGGTAAGAGAAAAAAGTGGAGGAAGCACAAAAAGAGAACTTGCACCTATGTCTTCCATCTTCCTTTCCTGCCCCTTTGGCCAGAACTTGACCACAGTCTGCTATATCTTGCAGTTTAAAAGGCTGGGAAATAAATATCTCTAAATAGACACATTACAATTCCTGATTCATTTAAGTCACTTAAGAAGAGTCTGGACTCCAGCAGGCAGCAGTTTCTGGGCTGATCTTCAAAAGCAGCACGAGTCCTGCAGAGAAGGCCTGAGCAGCGGGTGACCGTGAGGCACTGCAGGTCAGGGCGTCCCAGTGTTGTTGCCCCTGTTTTGTCTGTTTTGGCTTCTCTCATCTGCGTCTCATCCTCTGGCTCACCTGGAGCAAGGACGACCAGACCAACTTTAGCAACCTGACTCTGGGGATGAGTTCTGCTTTCTCTATCCTTCATTTAATGAATTGAAACAGAATGTACTGAGACACTTGCGGTGATGCCTGAGAAGACTTCCATCAAGAGACTCCATTATGGGGCCGGAGAGTTAGCTCCGTGGTTCTGGCTCCTGTCTTGCAAGTGCAAGAGCCTGGGTTCAATCCCTGGTAACCATATAACAATACTGGGTGTGGAGACTCACACCCAGCAGCAATCAGTACTACATACCACAGTGCTGGGCATGGTGGCTCACACCTGTAATCCCAGCACTTGGGAGGCAGAGGCAGGAGGATTGCTGTGATGTGAGTTGGAGGCTGAGCTCAGGGCCAGCCTGAACTACAAAGCGAGACCCTGTCTCAAAAAAAAAGAGAAACTCCATTATAAGACAAGGAACAAACAAATGGGCATGGTTAGCTGGAAGCAGAGCACCTCACAGCACAGCAGTGCTCCGCAGTCCCAGATGCGTCAAAGGTGGGGCTCAGGAGGAGCAGGTGGGTGGTACAGGAGAAGAGCCCCATGTGAACAGGAATGGACCCATGAAAGAGTGTATCATGTTCCAGAAATAGTTCCCCTAGAAAGAACACTGATCCTCCCTCCAGCAGAGGCTCTGGTTTCTGATCGTTTGCTCCCGCCTGATATCGTTCACTTTGCTTACTTGAAAATGGATAGGTCTTGGGTGGGACCCCAGCTCCACACCTAACAATGTGAATTCAGAGCAAGGCTTTGCGTTCTCCGCATCGGTGCCCTCTGCCAGTGGAACGAGGTACCGTGTACAAACCTGCCCAGCAAGGTCCTTGCTCCTCGGGGCTTCCAGGCTCCCCCTCCACCCATGCTGTCAGGACAGTCTAATCCCTTTCCAAGAGCCAGGGAGAGAGATGGCCACAGGCAAGTGGCTTCCTTGGGAACATAGAATGCTTCTTAGAATCAAGAGAGGGGACCACATGCCTACCAAGGAGGAGACCTCACTGCCCTCCCAGGGGAGCAGCTGGCCCAGAGCATAGACCACAGGGAGAGGTTGTGCCTCACAGCCAAGAAACTTCCACACCATGTGGGCCTGCGACCTCCCTCCTGAGAGTCCCATGACCGAGGTGCTGGCTTCCCCCTCTGGAAAATGGGAGGCGATCCCAGCCCGCAGGCTGCTGGGCTGCGGGTGTGAGCTTGCCTACGTGCAGCCCTGCCAGGCGGTACCTCACCCCGGGGATGTGGGCTGGCGCCTTCCGAGGGGTCCTCCTTGACTCCCAGCTATCTTGCCATTCCTTTCACTTTCCAAATCCCCTCAGGTCTTAACACCTGCATTTCCCAGAAGCCCCTTGGAGGAACCAGTCGCCTACAAGAATCTCACACCCTCGGGCTCTCTCCAACCCAGCCCCACCCTGAGCAGCCGCTGGACTTGCTCATGTTCTGGCACTTTCCCACCTCACTCAGCAGGGACACTTGGCCCCCTCTCCCACTGATTGGTTCTTGGTTGCCCCTACCACCAACTGCTTCAAATCCAGCCTTACTTTGATGCTCCGGTCCAGGCCACCTGGACCACATACTCTACTGTGACAGTTTCATTTCCCCAAAAGTGCCACCCTTCAGTTCAGCCTAGCTGATCTCTCAGGCCTCGCTTTAGACATCACCCCCTTGCCACTCGCCTTCAACACCCCCTTCAAGCAGGTGTCAAGAGTGTGAGTTCCGTTTGCACTTCTGTTTCCCCATCACTGCTCCCAGCTTTGAGAAATTAACCCAGTTTTACCTTTTTCTCCCTCTCAGTTTAAATCATACAAAACGAGAGTATGTCTCTAGGAGTCAGGTGCAAAAAAGAGAGCTGGGGAAGCCAAGGAGTAGCAGCATTCACAAAGACAGGCAAGGTGGGAAAAGTCCACCGAGCCAGCTTGATGGGAAGCTGTCTAACAAGGATGAGGAGTCCAGGAGGAGAGGAGGCCGTGCAGTTTGAGATGAAGGCACAAAGGCAGAGACAATTAGGGAGAGCCCAGCAGGCCAGGTGAGGCCCTGACCCTGTCTTGAGGATGTAGGTCATGTCTCCAAGATCAAGTGAAAGAAAGGTGACTCTGGGTGGTCTCATCTCACTCAGCCTTGGATCATACTCTCCTTTGGACCAGTGCTTCCATAGTCGGGCCTGAACCAGGAGCCCAGTCCTGGCCCCGGATGATACCACCAAACCCCCCACTGCCACACCTCCACCCAGGCTGGGGCCGGCATTCTGCTGGGGGTTGAGACTTTAGGCAATGTCAGTACGCACTCAAGTGGGAGGCTGACCCCTGCACCCATATTCAAACTTGCCCAAGTTCTGCAGAAACAGCTAGAGTAAAGGTTCCAAAATATGGAGGATGTGCCATGTAGATACTTGACCTCTGACACCCTGAGTTTGAGTGCAGACTCCCTCCCTGTTGTCTGGAGTAGAAACAGGGACTCCAGGGGCAAAGTGAGAGAGGCCTGCAGGAGGCGGCAGCCAGCAGAGGCCTCTTGGTAAGCAAGGCTCTCGCTCCCTGCTCAGGGCTCCTGCAGCCTCACACGGCAGGGGAGGGGTGAGTGGGGGGCACAGAAGAGAACCACATGTTCCTGTTACATGAAGCACTCTGTGTGGGATCCTCAGTTAAAAACCTCCAAGGCCAACCAGCCCTTTTCAAGGGAAGGGCCTCAGGAGATCAGACTTTGGCTGCCGACTTTGTCAAAGGTCAGCGACAAGAGAAGGCTCTGTGATTATTACAGAGCAAACTGTTTGTTCTCAGGCCTTCCTATGAAGTACTGGGAAATGGACCAGGGATCAGCAGATACCCCAGGAGCCCCTCTGCATCCCCAGACAAGGGCAGAATGCATGACACGGCTCCCACTTCCTGTCTTCCACGTGTGCTGCATGGCATTAGGGGATCCACCTGTGTCTCCCGTTTCCTCAGAGGATAGTTACTCTCACCTCTGGAATGTACCTGTGACAGGTAACCCTGTCATTTTGACATTGTAACCCAATGTCAAAAAAAAAAAATCACCTGCCTCCACAAGATAGCAGAAAGAATACGGATTTAAAGGACTACAGGATGAGTCTAGATTCTAGCTTCACCACTCACAGGCTGAGTGGTCTCAGGTAAGTTACTTCACCTCTCTGAGCTTTACCTTTCTCATCTGCAAAATGGGGATAGGATGAGGGCATGGCTCAGTAGAGGAACACTGGCTCAGTGCCCAGCACCACACACAGAATAATGCCCACTAGATGGATGTACTAAGAACTAACTCCAGTGCCCGCTGTAAGTGTCCTTAGTCCTTCAAAGGTGCTCGGCAAGGTAAGAGGGCAGGCCAGGGGTCCCCAGATTGGCACATCTCCTGTCTGCTCTCCTGTGCATGTCCCCTCCCTCCTTGGACTCAGTGTTCTTCACCCTCACAGCTCTGGCAGCTCCCACTCCTTCCCCACTGGATCTGCCCCCTTCTGGTTCCACGGGGTTACAGACCCATTTGTCAGCCCCCTTCCAAAGCACTTAAGTCTGCGAGCCATCAAACTGCATCTCCGCTTCTCCTCAGTGCTCAGCACCAGGGAGCCCAGCCCAGCACGCAGAAAATGTCACATCTGGTCCCATGTTCATTTCCTTGAATGTATCTTCATCAATTTCCAGGCACTGGAAGTGGTCTCTCAGCACCCACTTTTTGCCTGCTAAGATCTGAGATCTCAAGAGGACGGATGGGACCTGAGGGGGACACTAATGTTTGCCGTCCATCTCTCAGGGACCTTCTAGACACCTCTCTTAGATGTCAGCTGAGCAACACACACCTGGCCCATTCCCAACCCCACCAGCACCAGACTCAGTGAAGTCTGTCCCATCCAGTCTGCATTTCTTCTTGCAGTACTAATGAATGCAAGTAGGATTTTTTTTTTTCTTTTTGGTGCTGGGCAGCCACCTCAAGGCCCTGCACATACGAGGCAAGCGCTCTGACCCTGAGCCACATTCCCCGCTCCAAGTGTGCATTTAATGTCCAAGTCTTTCTTCCTTGGCAAGCTGTCTGGGATGCATGATCAAGCCTGTCTCCGATGCTCTTCTCACACTGCTCAGAGCACCTTTCACACAGCAGGAGCTTGGGGGAAGTCTCCCAGTGGCTGCACATGCTCAGGCCTCAGCCTCATAGCAACACTGTGGGATATTACCACATCTGGAATTCGTAGAGAAAGCAGCTCCTATGGTTGTGTCACTTTGGGGAAGACCCTAAAAGATGCAGTGTCTTCCCCCAGACACACAGCTAGTAGCTGAACTAAGAACCCAGCCCAGCTTTGGGCTGGACCTCGCTACACTTATGTTGTGCTCAGACTAGAAACAATGACAAAAGCAATTTTTCTAAAATGATAAAGCTGAAACTGCTTACCCATAATTCCCTGCCCACTGAGCGAGAGGATTCTGAGAGCTCTATGCAGCCCACACAAGGCAGAGGACAAGAAACAGCGGCCCTCCTTGTCCCTCAGCCGCCGGGACTGGATTCCCCACAGAGCCCCTCCCACCATGTCCCCGCCAGGGCAACTTGGATAGAAAGTCTCAGGAGAACAAAGCCCACATTTTCTCCTGTGGAGCTGCGAGGCCACTGCTGGCGAAACAATGGCCTTGCTGGGGATCAAAAGAGCTGGGCCGGGCTGGGGACAAAAACTAAGTCCAGCTTGATAAGAATGACAACCTACTGTCCCCTCCTTTCACAGATGTCGCCTTGGAGGCCCACCGGACCTTGGCAGCCTCAGCTCCCAGCACCACATTCACACACACACACACACACACACGCACACACACACACGCGTGCGCGCACGCACACACACACACACACACACACACACATACACACACAGCCGAGCTCCTGGGCCTGCGCCTGGCTGATTGCTTCCTCCCCTGGGCCCCATGTCCTTCCACATCACCGGCCTCTGCCGCAGGGTTTCCTCGGCCTGACCGTCTTTCTCCTTTTGCCTTAAGTGCACCCACTCAGCACTCAGCACTTTTACCCCTCTGCACCCTGGGCTGTCTGAGGCCCGGACAGATCATACCTCAGTGTGTACTCAGGCGGCAGAACTGGGATCCTGCTCCTCCTCCCAGTCCTAGCCACACTGGGCTCTCAGCACCAGGGCTGGTCTCTCCTGAGGCCCCTGTCCTGGCCGGGCATCTTCCATACTCTTCCGTCTGTACTCTATCTCCTCTTCTCGTGGGACACCAGTCCCCACACTGCACTGGGCCATCCAGAGCCCTCTTTTAACACAATTTCCGCCTTCAAGGCCCTCCCTCCACACGCGGTGACTTTTCCAAACACTGGGACTTGGAATTTCAACCCATGAACATGAGGGGACACTATTCAGGACATAAAGGGAATAATGTGTATGTCCCGTGGGGTCTGGCACACATCGACCCTGGCTGGGCTGCTGGCCTCGCAGAGAGAAAGGAGGTGTGGAGCAGACAACCACCCATCTTCCCTTCTACTCCAACCAACAGCAGGGAGGGGCCAGGTGCTGTGTCTAACGCCCAGTCCCACAGATGTTCTTGGAGGATAGAAGGACTCAGGAGCCTTTTCCACAGGGACAGCAAAGGGAGGTGCCACATGACTCCTGGGTCCCTGCCTTCTAAGGGAACTTGAACGATGTAAATCCCCAACTTCTGCCACACTAGGAGCAGGAGGAGAAGGGGAAGGAAGGTGTGTCCTTTTCAGAATAACTTGCTGACAGAGTTCTTGGCTTCTCATCACAGGTGTAGAAGCAACTCCTGAAGGCTTCACCCCACTCTCCTCACCTTTCCCCACTGTGAAGCCCCCACTTATCTCAGTAGACACAGAAGACAGCACTGTAGGAGCAGTGCAGATGTGACCCGTTTGTCCCCAGTTCAGCCCCCGGTGTTTAGGCCAGGTTACTCCCTCTGGCCAGTGGCCCTCCCTGGCTTACCTGGGAAGCTGACTCTCCAGGAGCAAGTGACCAGGCCAAAGTATCACCTCTCACTGTGCTGCCGGCTCAGCGAGATGTTCAAGAGGTTGTGGGTTGTATTATTTTGTTTAAAGATTCTATCAGGACATCCTATTTGCAGCCCGGGCCCAGGCAGCTCTGAAAGACTGGGTTTGCTCAATTGTATCAGCTTCCTCTTTGACCCCAGCCGGATCAAGATAGTGACGCCAAAAGAGATGAGTGAGCAGAAGGGAGGCACTGACATAGCACTTTGGCACCACACAAACAGGAAGAAGGGAGTGAGCGGGTTTGGAAAGGTGCTAATCAATCCCTAGGCCAAGGGGTGTTAATTGGAGCGGAGTTCTTTCTGCCCTAGTATGACCCTCATATGCACAAATGCTTCATGCATGTGTGTAGGTATGCAGGAGTTTATGTAAGCGTAGACACACAGGATGCACAAGGTTGGCATTTGAAGATCTTGTTATTAGTGTGGGGCTGTCTTACTTCAGACTGACTCCTTGCAGAAATGAGGTCCTATTAAAGTTTTGTATTTTCACTGTTTCAAATAGCATTCTGTAATTAGTATTATTTTTCAATAAAAACTTAAATACCCTGAGATCATGCCATTAAATTGAGATACTGCTGTTAGGGTAGCCATTCTCCATAGCAGATTATTAGATCGTTTTTATTTTCTCTTTTGTGGATAGCTTTTATTTCAGGTCTGTTATAAATCATGCTCCTGCGGGCATTCATCTACTTCATTCTCTTTCTTCTAAGGAAATATCTTTTTTTTTGAGACAGGGTCTCACTTTTGTGGTTCAGGCTGGCCCTGAGCTCAGCCTCCAACTCACTTCACAGCAATCCTCCTGCCTCTGCCTCCCGAGTGCTGGGATTACAGGTATGAGCCACCATGCCCGGCACCGTGGTGTGTGGTACTGATTGCTGCTGGGCGTGAGTCTCCATGCCAAGTATTATATGTGGTTAACCAGGGATCGAACCCAGGTCCCTGCACTTGCAAGACAGATGCCAGAACCACTGAGCTAAATCCCCAGCCCCTAAGGAAATATCTTTAATTTCATATGCATTTCTTAAGACAAAAC
>PVIR01010273.1:0-50522 GCA_004026965.1 Petromus typicus
TGAGGCTCCTACCTCAGGCCCTAATCTAGTCTGATTACTTCCCACAGGCTTGACATCCACATGTCCTCACACTGATGACTAGAATTTCAACACTTGGTCCGTAGCAAGGAGGCTCGTGTTTGGTGGCTCATTTGATACAGTCTCCGCAGGCATTCAGCAAAGGGGAGACCCTGGGGGCCTTGTCACCTGCCTGACCTCAAGGGTTGGTCTCCCAAAATCCTCATGGCCCAAGATTTAGGAACTTTGGTCCTACTGGGCAAATAGTGCTGGGGGACAGGCAGGCAGGGTCCCAGGAGGAAACAGATGATGTGCTTGGGTTGGTTAATGGCAGGGAGGTTTTTAAAGTAGTGGTAAAATATATTTAACAGAAAAGTTACCATTTTAGCCACTTTTAAATACGCAGCTCAGTGGCATTAAGTATATTCACGTTGTGTGTGACTATCCTCTCCATGCATTACTTTTTCATCTTCCTTGAGTGAAGCTTTTTGCCAATTAAACACTAACTTCTGCTGTAATCCCAACTGTCTGGGAGGCTGAGGGAGGAGGATCTCAAGTCCAAGGGTGCTACTTAGTGAGACTTTGTCTCAAAACAAAATTAAAAAGGCTGGGGATGTAGTCCAGTACAAGACCTTAAGTTTAACCCCCAATACAGTAGACCCTTGAGTTACAACCTATCTGACATATGAACAACTTGGGTTATGACCAGACTTTTAGTTTTAACTTATGATCAGTATCTTGAGCTGTGACCCGAATGCAGCCCACTTGTGCTTCCAGATGGTCTCAGATATAGATTTAGTCCTTAAGGAGTTCTGGAAGGGACATTACAACATCCTTTCCTGTGTGGGGTTCATTGAGAAGCGCTGGGCCGGTGTCTGAGGACACTGAGATCTGCCTGTGTACAGGAGAGAGACTTGGAAGGTCGTGTACGGAGGCTGAGCCTTCACTGACTAACTTAAGTTGCTGCCAGCCCCCGGGAGCGATTGACTTCTTAAGTCAAGGGTCCACTGTAATGAGCATATGTTGCTGCCCCTTTCGTTCCAGTTATTACTATTCTTTCTCTTTTCTATGCCCAACTCTCAGTCCTAGCATAACTTGAGTTACAACCCGCCCTCATGGACAGATTGAGTTCATAATTCAAGGATCTGCTACACTGTATTAGAAACAAAGCAAAACAAAGCAGAGCCAATCACCAACCAAAGAAAACCCCCAGGAACTCCCTCTTCCCTCTAACCCAGCCCTTGGTAACCACTGGTCTATTTTCTATCTCTAGGAATTTGCCTATTTGAGGTATGGACTGTTTTAAA
Source organism: Petromus typicus (assembly GCA_004026965.1). Lineage (NCBI taxonomy): Eukaryota > Metazoa > Chordata > Mammalia > Rodentia > Petromuridae > Petromus > Petromus typicus. The sequence continues at coordinate 1,305 of PVIR01010273.1, forward strand.
GCTATTTATAAAGGTGTGGACAGAGTTTAGGAAAAGTGGCAAGGGATGGAACAAGGTCCTTGGGCTGGAATCGAAGGAGGCTGTTACCACCCAGGGGACGCGAGGAGGTGACAGAAAGTCCTGGAAACCTGGGAACAGTTCCAGGGCTGAGGCTATTGCTGTTAGAGGCAGCAGCTGCCTCCCTGCTTCCCTGCCTCCCAGAGAGCAGCGGCCTGGGCCTGTGTGGAGGGCTTTCCCTCCCCTCCCCTGGCTCCTGCAGGTCTCCATTGTCCTATGACCTGGTTCTTACCCTCCAGCCCTGTGGGCTCCACACAGAGGAGGAAGGTGCAGAGTGGACAGGGGCCGCCATGGGAGACGGGAACTCCCAAGCAAGTGGGGAAAGGCCTCTGAGCTGTTTAATTACATGAAAATAAACCACAGAGAGAGCATACAAATTAAAGGCTCTTGTGCAGTTTGTACACTGCACGTGACCGACACTGAGAAGGTGTAATGAATTTCCATTTCCTGCCCCTCGCTTCCTAGCAACTTCTCACACTCTGCGATTTGCTTGTACATTTGTTTGCTTTGGGAAGATGATACTAAGTCCAAAAGGTGTCACCTTGTTCCCTGCGCTGGATTCTCCATCAAGGCCAGGATCTTTCTGCTTTCACCACCTGGGAGCTGCTGGCTTCTGCCTGCCCCGCACTTCACCCTCTCAAGGGACTGAGTAGCCCGGATGTGGGCAGAGAAAAAGGTTGCAGGTAATAGTTAAACTTCCCTCAGCAACATCGGGCCTGGTGTCTAGGCTCTGTAGTTGTGTCTCTGTTGGTCCCTCTCCCTTTTGTCATCCTTAAATATTCTAAGCCTGAGCCATCCCTCTAAGCTCTCCCTTCCTACTGCTCAGTGCCGTCCTGCATCCCAGGCGGTGGGTGGTTTTGACCCCCTGAGTGTGGGGAGAGGCCTCAGGCAAACCCTAAATCTCTAGCAGCCCTGACCAAGCAGGTCGGAGGGCTCGGGTAGGAAGCAGGCTCACTAAGAGACAGAATCCCTGTGCGCTGTGCGGTTCTTATCTTGTGCCTGTTGAATAAAATTGTTGTGTGTTGATTACTTTCTGAAAGCTTCGCACACATGTCTACGCTTGGTTAGCAGAACAGCCCTATTCAGAGCCATGATTCATTCCTGCTTTGCGGCGGAGGGATCTGAGGTATACAGTGGTTGAAGGCCTTCTGAAGGTCACATAGCAGTCCGTTGTGGAGCTCTGATCCCAGCTACGGCAGTTCTGTCTCTGCAGCCAGGGAGGGCTGAGCTCCTGGTCTCCGAAAGTGCGTGAGCAGAGACTGAATGGTCCCTTGGCCTCGAGAGAGTGTATCAAGGCCGAGGTTCCTTCGTTCTCTGAGATGCTGAAAGTCCAAGACTCTTGATTAGATTGTGATGTGCTTCTTGGGAAATACGGTTGTCCCCTGTAACCCACAGGGGGTACATTACAAGCCCTGGGGGTGCCTGAAACTGTGGATAGTACTGAGCTCTAAACACACACACACACACACACACACACACACACACACACACACACACACACATACACACACAGAGTACCTTTTCTGTCTTAACTAAATATTACTACATGATGTGTCCATAACGTTTGCTCTTAGAGGCAAGAGAGAATATGCAACTTTCTTTTCCCTTCTTATAGTTTTGTGAATAAAAGATTCATCTTACCATTGACCTTAGCACCATCACCCTGAGATTCTTTTACTTTCCTTATTAAGTCAAGGATATTTACCTTTTCGTGGAAAGGAAGTACACCACGGCTTCTTTGACATGTCACAACTGCCAACATCGCTGCTCTTGTGCCCTAAGGGCGCTGTTACACAAGGAGCGAAGATTCTGTGTTACAGCCACAGTGGGTCTGATGACGCAGGCGTCTGCTAAGTGACTCGAGGGAGGGTAGAGTGCAGTGTGGACACAGCGGGCAAGGGATGATCCTCATCCGTGGTGGGACAGGGACGGACAATGCACATTTTCATCACAGTACTCAGAACGGCATGTAATTTAAAACTTATGAGTGGTTTTAACAGTTCAGGACCCTGGCTGCTCTCAGATAGCTAAAGCCTTGGAAAGTGGAGCTGCAGATGGGGTGACTGGGGATGTTAGGGTGTGCGGCTCGGGGGGTCTGGTGATAGGAGGTGGCAGGATGCTGGGTTACCAGAGTGGCCCACTAGTAGAAGTATTCAGGCAGCGAGCTCGCTTCTCCCCTTCCTGTTCTGTCTTGCTGCCCTGGGCTGTTGGCTGAGTCCCATGTGGGCAATACTGAAAAATGGATTCTGTTCTGAACAGAAGCGTCACCGGGGTTGCAATGTGTTCTTTCTGTGTTGCAAAGAAACAAGCCCAGGGTGGCAAGCAAGAGTGCTGGATTTAATCTTATTGCTGTTGCAGGTTTAGGGTGTGCTCTGGGCACATTTCCTCATCTGTTTAATGAGGGGCCAGGGACGCACACTGCTGGGCGCCCTTTGGGTTCTGAGACTTCGATCCTGAAGCAGGTTTGCATGTGTGTTGAGCCCTGGCTGAGTTCTGGGGCAGCACGTAGTGAGTACTGACTGTTTCATCCTGATCTCGCCAGCCCTGACACCCTTGATCGCACGTGCTTCCCTTCTAGACTCTTCTTCCCTGGCCTCAAAGGAAGAGGTGGCTGTAGAGAGGAAAGAGAGTTGGATGGGGTGGGCAGGAGAGCTCTACTGGTAGGCAGCTGCAAAAGAAGGGACCTGGCTTGCCCTCGGTTCTCTTGGGTTTCAGCAGCCAGAGTCGAGTCATCTCACAGAACCATGATCCACACTGCTGGTAAGAACAGAGTGATGGTTGAACTAGCAAGTGGTAAGAAGGCAGCGCTCAGGGATTTGATACTTGCATCAGTAACCCACTGCGCCTTCCCCAACCACCTCTAACTTAGTGGAGTACCTCCATTTATAAAGCCGAAGGTGGGCTTAGCTGGTTGATCCTGTGATCTTAGCTGGGCTTATGATCCCTTATGACCACTGTCCATGGGTCTTCACCCTCACAGAATCCTCAGCTCTCTGAGTTGTGGTTGGTTCCTGTGATCACTGTTGACAGTGAGTTACAGACTGATGCTTCTGTGTTGGGTTCTGTCTTGCTCTCTCTTCTGAGTCAGTGGCTCCGCAGGAAGCTAGTTACTAGGAACCACAGCCCCTGGCCAGGGAGAGTGAACAGGAAGATGGATAGCCCTTTTTAGCTTCAAGATTACCAAGTTTTTTTAAGCTTCCTTCCTTCTTTTCTTTCTTTCTTTTCTTTTCTTTCTTTCATTCTTTTTTTTCTTTCTCTCTTTCTCGATAGAGATCTTGGTAAGTTGCCAAGGTTGGCCGAACTTGCTGTCTTCCTGTCTCAGCCTCCTTAGTAGCTAGGATCACAGGCTCTGTCACCACCTCTAGTCTGAGATGACCAATTTATCTTCAGCCTGCAGATACCTTGATCTAAAATCATGTCAGGAAACTGCTTTTAGTTTCTTGACCCTCAGATATTATGAGAAGGAAGAAATATTGTAAGCTGTTTGGTGGGAAAAACTGGCTAAAATACCTACACCATCTGTGAGCAAATGGTAGTGATGGCTCCATTCACATTCCTGGCCGGCCTCTGACTAATGGTTGGGGTGACAAGGGGACCTGGCCATGGGTATCTCATTGCTCAGTTAGCCTGGGGTTTGTCACATAGTAGTAGCAGTCACAGGCTTCCAAAAACAACATGGGAACATGAGCCTCCACGTGTATAAGTGCATCCTAATCCTTTCCTAGCATCGCATTTGCTAATGACCTATTGGCTAAGCAGAGTACATCGCCAACCAGATTTAAGGGCTGAGGAAATCGATCTACCTCTTGAGGGAAGGAAGCGGAAGCACTTGTGGCACTTTCACGATTACAGGACATGAGCCTCACAGTCCAAGCTCCCGTCATCCTCACTGTGCCTTCCTGCTTTCCTCTTCATTCTTGTACAATCCTTTTTTGTTAGACTCTGTAGGTAAATCAGTAAGCATTGATGGAGCAGCTGTTACATGGCAGGTCTTGTCATAATCATGATCTTGATCAGCACCTGACAGTAGCTTGTAGGAGGTGACCAACCTGACAGGAGAGGCCCAGAGGTTCTGGAAGACAAAGTGACAACCTAAAATAATAAAGCTGCTCACTGGCAGAGTCAGCATTTGAACCCAGCTCTGGGGACTCCAAGTATGGTATTAGCTTTATTTTTCTTGTTAAGATGCTCACAACTTTCCATGTAACCTGTGGGGATCTGTCTGGGGCAGGAGGTTTGGGCAAAACAACAGACTCCAGGGGGCGACAAAGGCTAAAGCGACTTCTATTGCTACCCCGTGTTTATCCCCAAATTCCTTGCCCAGGGCTGTCCTCGGAGAAGAGGGATGCCGCTGCCCACTTGGAGAGTGAGCTTCATCTTGAGGCACTGAGAAACCAGGGCACGGAGGCAGGAAGACAAGGAGCAGAGAGAGACCGATGACGAGAGTAGGAAAGGGAAAAGGGGAGATGTCTAAGAAGGAAAAATAGTAATAAAAAGAGAAAATTAATATACAGAATGAGATGTGACAGTATTATCTATATTGTTATTATGTCACGGTGGAGAATTTAGCGCTAAAAATGAGAGTCAGAACACAGAGCTGATGAAATACTGGGCACCTTTGCTGATGAGCTAGGAACCGGTTTCCTGATACCACAGCACTACTACTTGCAAGGTGCTTTTGATTCAGTTCCACTTTGGAGTGGAGGGAGAATTGTCACATTAAAGGGACATCCTTAGGAAAAATAACTAATAACTGGTAGTTGTTTTTGTCATTGCTCCTTAATTTCTTTCAGTGTCGCAGTCAGTGTTTGAAATGACCCTGAAACATCAGCGTGATGTTGAATCCCTTTCCGTCAACACCAGCTCTACACAATATCAAGGAAATGGTAATGTTTTTGCATTGTATGTCTGTGAACTTTATTTTTATTTAAGTCAACAATATAATCTCAAGACATATTGGTGTTGTATGTGCGTTTTTGTTTTAAATAAACATATGTTCCCTTCTCTCCTCCACTAATTAGACTGCATATATCTGGAAATTAGGTAGCTTTTTATAAATGTTACCTGGTGTTCCACTGCAAAACATCCTCTGATCTATTGGGAGAGGCCAGGTGTATTTTATATGTTGTGACACATAATAAATACACCCACTGGGGGGGTAGTGGTACAGGGCTGTAGCACATCTTGATCTGTTTTACTTCCCCTTATTCCCTCCCTTCTGTATGTCTGCATTGTCAGATCCTTCTCATCTCCGTGAAGTCTCTCTCTCTGTTTTCTATTATCTATCTTTTATTTTGCTCTTTAAATTATTTATACTTCATATTTCTTGTATAAGAGGAACCATAAAGCTGTGTCTGCTTTATTTTGCTTTTTTCAATATGACTTCAGGGTGCATCCATTCTTCTTATAAATAACTCAAATTGATCCTTCTTTATGGCTGAATAGTACTCTGTTGTGTATCTATACACCCCAGTTTCTTTATCTCTTCATCTGTTGATGAGCAGACAGGCCACTTCCAAAGAGTGGTTTTATTATAAACATGGACCCATACCCATTAGTGTAATATGATATCTTTAACTCTTTGGGGAAGATCTGGAAGAGGTATAGCTAGATCACATTAAATTTCTATTTGTAGTTTTTTTAAGAAACTCCATACTGATTTCTGTAATGGTTGTACTAGTTTACATTCCCAACAATACAGAAGGGTTCCTTTTCCCCTGTAGCCTTGCCAGCATTAATTGTTTGATTTCTCGAAGATAGTCGTTCTTCTTGGATAAGATGGAATCTCAGGGTTGTTTTAGTTTGCATTTCTCCAATACCAACAATGAATATTTTTTCATGTACCAAATGGCCATTTGTACTTTTAAAAAATATATTGCAAAAAATTCATTACAATTGCATATTTTTATTGGAGGAGCTTTAAGTTCTTTATATATTCCAGATATTAGTACTCAATCCAAGGAATAGCTGGCAAAAATTTCTTCCCCTTCTGTAGACTAGAGACTGGCAGGTGACTGGTAGTAACTGGATTGGCAGGTAAATGACAGTAACTCTAGTTTTATATGAAATGAACTTGTAAAAGACTGTTTAAAGACTCATTAGGGACCCAAACAGTCACCTCTGTAGTTCCTGTCACTCAGATCATACAACTGATGTAACACTGTACACACAGTGTCTACACAGGGTCTCTTTCTCCCCATGGGGGGGGGGCGGAGATTAGAGCAACAGAGTCTGAATTCAGAAATCCTAAAGCACAAATAAGAACAGGTCTAGGAAATGCCTGTGGCCAAGAACAATGGAAATAGCCTGGTTCTGTTAATTGATGAAAGAGAGAATTTTTCGTGAAGTTTCTGAACATATATGTTAAAATCTTCCGAAATGGATGCTGAAGTCCTTTCACCTTCGGAGTCTATGCCTGCAATACTCCTTACAGCCACCAGGTAGCGGTAGTATGCCTGAACAACAGGCTTTTTTTTTTTTTAATAAAAAATAGCTTGTGTTTATTTAATATAAAATCAAACGTTCATATTTGAAGAAGTAACTCAGGCAGCATGTATAATCCTTTTAAAAAATGATTTTATTAGACATTTTATATACACATCATGATCACGATAGACATTGAGAATTTGTACCAGTACATGACACATCTTAATTCATTTTTTTCCCATTCTCCTACCCTCCCTACCGCTCCACCCCCTATATATAAGCTTTGTTTTCTTTTTTCCCCATCAAATTTTTTCTTTCCATGTTTTACTTTTCCATATTCCCCTCATTCCCTTTTCCTGTTCAACATTTTCTTCCTATTTCACAATGCCTATCTACATTTTGGAACTCATTTACACTTTCAGTTTCTTATACTAGAGAAACCACAGTGTTACAGAGCTGTCAGAAGTATGCGTGTCAGGAGTATCTAGCTAATACTTTTTCATCGCATGAAAAATACAAACTAAACAGCAATTCAGGGGGCAGTGCAGCACTGCACCCCGTCTGGTCTGAGCTTTAATTCTGGCTAGCATGAGTGCGTTAGCTTTTACCCATGGGGGAGGAGGGTGACAATTGCTTTCCCAGACTGTGATATTCTGTATCAAGAACCTTTTGACTTTGGGCTTCTAGGTCCTACATACCCTGGAATGGGATCATTTGCCGCTCAGCTGTGAACAGTGCAGGGTACAGAGGATGGTGTATAGCTGGACTAACCCCCAGTCTGCACTCACACAATCAGGAGTGACTATTAATCAGGCATATACTCAGTGCCCATTCCCCACCCCCCCTTTTCCATCCTTGTAGCAACTCTGTGAGGTCTGTATCATCATCAGGCCCATTTATAGGAGTCACCCCGAGGCTGCGGGATGAACGAGTTTCTATATACACTTCGCTTCGCCCATGGCCAGGGACACAGCGAGGACTTGTCTGCAGATGAGAAAACAGCTGTACAAAACGGGCCCATTCACGGAGGAGCACGCACACACGCAGCAGCAGGCCGCGGGAGGCGGCAGGAGTGTGGAGCAGCGGGTGGCTCATTCCTCTTTGGTAGCCAGGAAGGCTCCGTGCAGGAAACACCATTGAAACTGGATTAGGAAAGATAAGCAGGGGGGACTTTGTGGCCTGTTTTCCTGGTTCTATTCTTTTTTCTTCCCTCTAATAAAACACTCCCAGATTTAGCAGAACACAGGACTGCTGAGCTAGAGATGAAAGTCCCCCTCATCCCTTGCAGCTCGGGCAGTTGTGGGGCCATTTCCAGGCCAGCTGTGAGTGGAAGTAAAATTGCTATTTTCTAAGACGAATGTGAGACATTAAACGTGTCTGAAGGGCTCAGTGTAGCCTCTGCCATATAAGTCACAATAGGTGAAATGTATTTTTCCGGTGAGACATATAGTGACTTCCAGACGCTCTGTCTACAAAGTAGGGGTGGTGACAGCAAGGACGGAGGCAGAGGTCCGGACCTTCCTACTTGAACTGGATGAATGGGACGGAGAAATCCCGCCGGGAGGGGCGCGTAAAACCAGCACACGTCTCACAAACGCTGGAACTGCGCCTCTCAGAACTCGTCAGGGGAGGTACAGGCGGTTCGCTAGAGACGAGACCAGCTCAGCAACCCGGCCTGGCTCCCGCCCTTGCTCAGGACTCTGTCCTCTGGCGCCCTCAGCTCTGGCCCCAGGGCCCCATCAGTGTGGTGGGGAGACCAGGCCTCCCGTTGCCCTGATCTGGGACACACCGGGCACCGCCGCCGTCCCTCCGGCCCTCTCCTTCCTTCCGTTCTCCTCCTTCCTTCTGCTCCCCGCGGGCCGCTCCCTCCGCCCCTCCCGCCGCTCGTCCGGGGCGCGGGCCGGGCGCGCGCTGGGTGGTCCCGGCCAGGGGCGGGCGGTAGCCTGCAGGCGTAATTGGCATGCACGCCGTTGTAGCTGAGACCGCTTAATAAAGCATTACATATCTCACCGCTTCCATATTTCATTACCTCACGCGGAGCCTGTGAGAGGGCCCTAATGCGAGTCAGCTGTGTTTTTACTTTCTGTTGTCGACCGGGGACGGGCTTCTCTGTGGATTCTTTGAAATGAAATAATGTGATGCACGCCGCGATAAGGGCCGGCCATAATGAGGCCCAGGCCGCCGGGCGGGCGGCTGCGCCTGCTCCAGGTGTCGCGCGTTTGAGCTCGGAGGACCGCGAGGCTGAAGCGGGGAGGAGCCCAGTCGGAAGGGAGGAGGAGGAGGAGGTGGAGGAGGAGGAGGAGGAGGTGGAGGAGGAGGAGGAGAAGGCAGCCGCGGCTGCGTAGGAATCCTCCACCCAGGTTCAAATCCTGATGTCCTGACTGCGCGGAGAGGTCTCGGGACAATGGTGGCACCTCCTCGCGGCCGCATGGCGCCGCCCTCTGGGGGTGGCACCTGCCAGCCCTTTCACTGGAGGATCGTAGCAACCTTCTTGTTACCTCCCTCTGCCCAGGAGCAGACTAGGGTGGAGAGGTGAAGGCTCCGAGCCCGAGCCCGTAAAAGCCGAGGGCAACCCTGGGCAAAGAGCACACGAGCCAGAAAGAGGGAAGGAGGTAAAGTGGAGGCAGAGGTGGTTCTTTGCCGCTGATTCGTCCAACTTCCCCACTTGCTGCCTGAGAAGGGAGTGGGGCGTCCCCACCCAGTCCCTTGGGCTGCCTGGTGTGGGCTGGAGGCCTTGGCCTTCTTCCTGGGTAGGGACAAGGGTGGGCAGGCCCTTGGGACGGGAGGAAGTGCAGGACTCAGTGGAGGGGCGGTCAGGGGTGAGGAAGCCCCTGTTCCGAGCATCTCCTCCATCCCTGAGTTGAACGCAGTTCCGGCGTGACAGACCCCAACTCTCCCACCTTCCTGCTTCCTGTATGCCGGCTTGGCTCTGTTTCCATCTCTCTTTTTTCCTCTAGGGAACAATGCTTTTTGTTTTTGTTTTTTTGTTTTGCATTGTTTTTTGGTACTGTGGATTGAACCCAGGATCTTCAAACGACATCCCCAGCCCATTAATTTTGACACTAGGACTTGTCAAGTCACTGAATTGCCAAGGCTTGGCTGGAACTTGAAATCTTCCAGCCTTAGCCTCCCAGAATGCGCCGCCATGCCTGGCTGAGAATAAGTGGTTCTTGTGAAATCCTACTTCCTTGGCATCTCTCAGATTCACCCTCTGCACCTACCCCGCCCCAGGCACAACCTAGCTTACACCTGTATTACTGCAACAGAAATCTTTCTAAAACCTGACCCTATTTGGCTGCAGTTCCGCCCTGGGCTTCCCTTGGCTCCCAAGAACAGCCGGATCCCGAACACACCCACAGGGCTCTTTCCCAGCTTTGATCCATAGTCCACCGGGCTTCCTCTGTAGCACACGACATCCCTGAGTCCAGCAGATAAGGTCACTTTTCTCTTCCCCAGGTTCACGAGTGACTCTCTGAATGTTCGCTTCTGCTATGCCCCAAAATGCATGTTCCGCCTGTGGGGTCCCACTCACTGTCGACTGCTCGTTCCTGGAGGCTTCTTTCTGTGGCATCCTCTGTTTCCAAGCTGGATGTGCTTTTTTTCCCTCCTCAAATCTGTTCCCTACATGGGTGGGGGTGGGAGTTTGCTCTCTGAGCTGCATAATGTCACACATTTGCCAGGATGAGTGGACATTTCTCTCTAGCGGAGAAGAAAGTCCTTTGAATTCATAGCTACACACTGTGGCTTTGATGGCGTGGTGTGGGAGCGCTTCAGAGCTCACCCACGCCACAGGGCCAGGGGAAGCTGGGCTCTTGAGCCAAGCTGTTCAGATTCCAGAGCCTGCACGTATGTGCACGTGTGAGTGTGCACACATGTAAAGTAATGGAATCTGGTGTTGGTGGAGCACTCTGACCTCAGGACTCTTGCTGCTCTTGCATCCCTTTGTGGGAGCAATCTACTCTGAGAGGTTTGGCTACTGCCTTACTCACACAGCTACCGGGAGGAACAGCCAGGGGGCGCTGAGCAGGGCGGATCCTGTCCTGGCCTGAGGAGCCACTGTGGACCCTCAGAGTGAAAGACGCTCTGTGCTTTGACACCAGTCTAACTTTGCTACTGTTCTTCCCAGCGACCCTCCCCTGCATTCTGCCTGCATGCGGGACCTGTTTTAGGGCCTTTGCTCTCTCCTGTGCCCTCCTATTCATCCTTCAAGACCCAGTGCAGGTAACCCCTCTTTCCAGAAGCCGACAGAGCCATCTCTCTGTGCATCGTGCCCTGATGACACTCCACTGCTCCAGCGCGGAGTATTCTGGCTCTCTGACCCCAAGCCCTGAGGTCTGAGGCCGAGCTCTCCTGGACAGCAGGGAGCTACAGTGGAGCAGGTGCTTACGATACGCGTGTGGATGTCCGGCCAAGTGCGCTGGGGTCTTTGAATCACTGAAAGCATATGGAAGTCCTTGCTCAGAGAACATGCTCCATAAATGGCAGCTAATAACGTTGTCATTATTTATTACTATGCTTCTGCCTTGGGCCAGGTTTTATGTTGCAACCTGTATTTTATTTAATTGTCGCATCTTTATGAGCTGGCTCTTATGACCCCATCCTACCAATGAAGAAACTGAGGCTAAATGATGCCCAGAACTTACCCATGACTAGAGAGCTAATCGGAGGCAGGGGCAGGGCTGAGATCCAGCTCTCTCTGCCTTTGAGCTGCCCCCTTTCTGCACGCATCGCACGGATCTGTTGTGAGCGCCTGGTGCTCTCTGCCTGTCAAGCAGGGACACTCTATTGATTAACATGCAAATGATTTTTTGAGAGCGGTCTTAAGTGCAGCTCTGTCTCAGCCAGCCACAACTGAGGTTTGCAACCCAAGCCCTGGTCCTCACCAACAGCTCAGCTATCAGGTTTTCATCTTGAGTGATTGACAGGTATTTTTTTTCTCTCTCTGACCCAGAACGCCAGGCCTCCAATACTACTGAAATGTTTGCACAATCTTGAAGCATTTATTTAAAAGTTGCTTTTCCCCAAAGGGCCTGGCCTCAGCCAGATCCTGAGCCAGATCCAAAAAAACAAACAAATCCCGTCTTTACAAGTTCTTCAGCTGGGCTGCATGGGGCGGGTGGGGGTGGGGGTCCCCTGGGCCCTACCTTTGCCCTGGCTGGCTGACAGGCCCGCCCTGGGGCGAGGAGCCTGCCTGCCTGTTTATAGCCCTTTCCAATTCACAGGCCAAACAGGAAAGGGGGTAAGGGCTTGAGGAGGGGGTGAATGTCAGAAATCACAAATAGCACAGTTGCTTCTCAAAGCAACAGGCAATAGAGATGTGATGCAGATATGGTTGGGTTGCATTTCTTGAATGTTCTTTGGGAACCGAAGAAGACCCTTGACGCCAAGTATGAAGGCCCCACAAGTCTCATAGCACCGAGATTGGGGCAGGGGTGTCTGGGATGGTCCCGTGAGCTGAGCTATGTGCCTGGCTGGGCCTGGTGAACTAGGACAAGGGCCTGGTGAACTAGGACAAGTCCCTTCTCTCTGGGCCCAACCACTGTGGTACCATGAGGGGACTGATCTCTAGCCCAGGACTCCTCTGTCTTGAATGGTAGCTTCCAAGGCTGTTCTCTGGGGCACAGCAAGAGGGAGAGGAGGGAGCCCCTTTTATAGAGAGCAGTTCTTCTGCTCGGTGCTTATGCAGTGGTGGAGGTGGTGCAAGTGCTTCTGATGGGAAGTTCACGCTGACAGAGGTTGGGTGCTGACCTAGGCCACTTCTGAGTGACCTTGCACTCATGGCTTCTTCTCCTCACCCAGTCAGACCCTTTGGGAGCAGTTGGTGCTGGGCCTGGGCTGGGTGGAGGCCTCTGACAGATATCATGGGCACAGGTTGGTTGCTATGGGAAAAGGCAAAACAAAGAACTACTTTGCTTTTTTCCCTAGCAAGCCCCCAGCCCTTGCCCTGTGGAATGGGAGCCTGGCTGGCCCTAGCAGGGCTGGGACGTGTCTGGCTTTCTCTCTGCATCTCTGGCGCACAGCACAGAGCTTGGTGCTGGGCAGGCTCATGCTAAGTGTGTACTGGAGAATGAACCTAACTTTGGGAAAATCATCTCAGTTGTCTAAGTCTCAGCTTCCTCATCTATAAAATGGAGCTAAGGTTACTACTCAGCCCCTGTTCAGCTTGGGATTAAGAACAGTGAGTCCCTGCAGAGTACTTAGAATAGGCCTGTGTGGAATTATGGCACTGTCACATGCTTAGGGAAACAAAGGCTCGGAAAGGCAGCTGCTCTGCTCAACATCACAGAGACAGAAGGTGGCAGAGCTAGGAGTGGCCTTTAGGCTTGTCTGACTCCCGGCTCTGAGACAAGGACCCCTAGTGGAGACTTCCTGTTGACTCCCAGCTTTTACTTCCTGTCTACTTTGAGTAAGGAAACCTCTCATCTTCAGCTGAGCCCTCGGCCATCTACAGTAAGGGCTGTTTTCCAGCCTCCCCCGACCCCAGCAGCTGTGGCAGTCGGGTCCCCTTCACTTCCCTGTGAAACTATGTCTGCACCTCACAGGAAGTGTCCTAAGGGGACTGGACTTGTATCTGCTCCCTCCCTCTTTGCTGGTGGCCTGGCTTGTGACCTGATCGCAGTGGGTCAGTCAGTAGAAGCAGGAGTGTGGCATGTAGAGTGGCACTGCCAGGCGGAGTGAGCCAGCCCCTGAGGGCAGAGGTTCCGTCTCATCTGCCTGGTTTCGAAGTCAGAGCAACTTTGACCTATTTGAACCTCAGCTACTCTGGATATCACCATGGGCCTGAGATTGTCAGTAACTAGGACTGCAGCATTTGAAAAACAGCCATAACATTAACCCCCCACTTTCCCCTGCCAAGTCTCCACGACTAGTTCTGTGCCAGGCACATAGCAGGGTTCCTGGAGCTTTGGGGAGCCACTCAGCTGAGCTGGAGCTCCATCCTTAGTCCTCTGTCCTTGCAGGGCTCCAGGGAGTCATGACTGTGAGAGTGTTTGGCCCGTGAACCGGGTGGAAAAGCGAGGTGGCAGCTGGGAAGGGCAGTAGGTGCTGTGGTTTCTGCTGGATGACACAGGGCAGCAGGTCAGGGTCTGGAGTTCCTAGCTCTTTCCCTGTCTCCTTCAGAGCCCACGGTCCCGGGCCCAGGTTGTATGCAGCTCCATGATACCAGTTCACCTCAGAGGGCATCCATCAGTTGTTAGTCAGAGGCCTAGTGTGGTTCCCGCTTGTCTCCTGTTTCACCCCCTCCTTCCTGAGCCACGCAGGCACTGACGAGGTCCCTTAGCTCCCACAGTGTGTCTCTTATTCTAGGCATCTTCTGGTTTCCCTTCCGTGGTGATGCACAGCTGTCTGCTCCATACTTACTAAATGAACTGAGGAGTGATTTGTGCCATTGGCTTTCTGGTGTGTGGTACCTACTACTGTCTGCCTGTTGGAGGCTACACATGTAGAAGAAGGACATGGGCTCAGCCCCTAAGACTGTATGTCTCCGGCCGTTATGCACAGGATGTGCATCTGTGTCCAGGTAGTGTTAGAAGGGGCCAAAGAACTAGTGCGGCCAAGAGAGGGTACAAGATAGGAGCGGGGAGTAAGGTTTGGAGTGGCCTAAAGTGGGCTTGCGTCACTCTGATCGCGTTTATATCAAAGTGGTTTCCCCTAAGAGAAGGAAGTTGCCCACCCACGCACCCCACCCATCCAGCCACCCCCACTTCGGTAGATGAATCAGGTACCTGCTTTGCTCTCCAGCAGCCCACGATGGCTAGAGAAGGGTAACACAAATAGACTTTGCAAGATAAACATGTAAATGCGATACTGAGAAGAGTCAGGAGCTGCGGAGGAGGTCCTCACTTGGTCATGGGGTCAGAGGGGCTTTGAGTTGATCTGGAAGGAACAACAGGTGGTGACATGGCAGAGAAAGGGTGACAGTTAAAGGCAGGATGTGCAAAGGCCCAGAGGATGCGTCAAACAGCGTGTCATATTGTTTGGCTAACTATATGTGCTGGTAAAGGCGGAGGTGTTGACGTGGGGTGGGAGGTCAGAGAGGGTCTAATGCGGGTGCCTTGACCTGCTTCAGGTTCCTCTGGAAGTGGGCAGGGAGGAGCGGTGATGCCAGATCCTAGCGAGTGCCCACTAAGGACAGGGCTACTTGGGCGTCAGGGTGAGGAGGCTGGGTTCAGACCAGCTCTTAGCAGGTGACAGAGCCTGGCACATGAGCCTGTCTCCATGGCCCCACCGAGGAGCTGTCACTGGCCAGCTTAAGGCTTCCCTTTCCCTCGCAGGACAATTCCAAATGGCCATGCTAGCTTCCGGCCAGGGGCTGCACAGAACCGAGACCTGCTGCTCTCTCCCGTTCAGCCCAGCAGGGTGATCCTCCAAAACACAGCCCCGAATGCACCAGTCACTGCTTGTGGGTAAAAGCACACAGTTTCTCATAAGGCACTAAAAAATCCCACACTTTTTAAACATAGCCTCTGCCTCCCATCCACCCATCTGTCCTTCCTTGCTTCTTGCCTTCACGCCCTCCCACTTTAGTCTTCCTCCCCCTGCTCGGTCTCCAGATGCCAACCTTGCCACAGTGGTGTCTGAGGGGCGGGCTCTTCCTCTGTTCAGAGACGGGTGTCAGTGGGGTGGGGCAATCGCTCTTCTCTGCCTTCCACTCTCCCAGGTCAAACTCAAAGGTCACTCCCTCTCTGAAGCCTCTTGCCCTATCAGCTAGCCTTTCTTTGGGCTTCCTCGCACAGAGGCTTACCTCCTTATGGGATGGGATATAGAGTTCGTAGTGCTGTTTCTGTGTCTATGTTGCCTACTGTCCTAACCTCTCCTCTCCTTTTTGTCCGTTGTTTAGGCTGTGTGCACTGCAGAAGAGCTCCCAGCTGAAGGATGTGCCCCAAGCAGCAGATACATCTACTCACAGGGAGAGTGATTTTCTTTCCTGCTTCTCCAAAGGCATCTGCTCCCCAAGTGATGGGCCCCATTAACTGAGTTTGCTTCAGGCAGACACTTTTTCTGTTTCTTAAACTCAGGTTCTTTGAGCTAGTGATGACCACACCTTGATTTTAAGTCCCTGAAGATCGGGACCAGTTTGTGTTCAACCCACCAGCTCCGGGCATCACTGTGGCAGGCCTGGAGACCCCCAGGAAGGTTCTTCGAGAACACCGAGCAGCGGCTCTCGGTTCCCTGGGCCTTGGAGGTGTGCTATGCCTCACGCCTGCCTCGTGGGGAGACCAGGCCTCTGACAGCGCGGCTGCGGGTATGTTTGGAAATTCCCCGGTAAGTGGTGTTTTTAGTCTCCTGGGGACCTCAAGAGCTCACTAGAGGACCCACAGACCAGGGCTCCTCCAAATATTGTTTTAAACTGATTGATGTCGTGCCAGGCAGAGAAGGGACAGACATTTTTCATATATGAAAAACAAGCCCTTCTGAGGCCAAGACAAAATTGTTCCACGTTTGTATGATAACAGGCGGGGAGACAAAGATGATGTTTGAGGACATTTAAACCTCAAAATCATTAGTCATTGTCCCAGCGGGCTACACAAATAAATGATCAATGCAGAGAAAAACAAGGCCCTCCGAGGTGTTTCCCCAAGACCACTTATGTGTCAAGCAGACTTATTAGATGTGAAGGGAATGATTATTTGTACAAAGTGAAATGAACATGTGCAATAATATTGTAAAATGTTTATTAGTCTAGAGTGTGCTGAATGTTCCTAAAATATATCGGGTTCTCAGCTTGCATTTAATGTACTGTTATAAATGATATCACATCCTTCCAAGCCGATTTTCCGCGTAACGCTAAGCTGCTTTGCCGGGGAAAGCGTGTTTTCAGGTCCCAAGTATGAAAATACTATGGGGTTCAACTTTCTTTTCTACTTTCTGCCTCCCACCTCAAATGGTTACCTCCCTGTCAAACTTGTCCTGACTCTGCCTGGGAGAGAAGGGCACTTGGTTGGGACAGAGGGTTTTTGGAAAAGGACAAGGAGGCAGCGGCTCATTAGGGAGGAAGCTCAGAGATCACAGTTTCGGGATCTGCTCACTGATTCCCTGCTGGGGGCCCTTGAACAGTCCTTTCTCCTTTCTAGTCACCATGATCAGAAAATGGGAATCCTGTCTAAAATGGACTCTGAGAGCCAAACATTTACGCATCCCAAGTCCCAGTTTGCGAGACTGAAGTGCTATACACAGTGTCTTCATTTTTCTCTGAGTTTTGGCAAACTTCTTTTCTCTAAGCCCCTGCCCAAATGTTCCCTCCCTGAGAAGCCCGCTCCGACCTCCTAGTGCTCTGTCAGTCTGCCTTTGGTCTGACAGAGTCTCATTCTTACGCGACTTACTGCATCTCTGGATCCACAGCCCGTGGCGTCCCCACCTCCAGGGTCATGTGTGGCTGGTCCGCAGGGAGAGCGTGTTGGGTGTGGGTGGAGAGCAGCCATGCTGGCCTGGCCTTTGGAGGTGATTCCACACCTGCCCTGCATGGCGAAGATGGGAAAGAGGTTGGTCCCGGTTTGTCCTTTGCTCAGAGGTGACCAAGACTGCTCAGGCTTTCTGGGGAAGGCTTAGGAGAATGTTTCCCACAGTTGGATCCACCCTCTCCCCACCCAAGAATGGAGAGCAGAGGGGCCCAGCTGTACCCCACAGCCTCAGCCCTGAACAGGGGGGACAGGTGGTTTCTCTCCTCTCACCCTCCCTCCCTGGGCTTGTCAGAGGCCCCTGCAGGTCATCTTCTAGAAGCCTGTGCCCGCACAAGCCAGGTGCCCTGGTGGTCCCCTCCCTTGGACAGTCTGCCACTGCCTGACTGAGCCCCCGTGGGCTGGGCTGGGGCAGGGGGCTGGGACTATAGCAGCCATCTTCAGTTTTGCCCCAAACCACTCCTCATCTTTGCCCTGTGGGTGCAGGATCCTGGCTGGCTGTCCTGGGAACCTGTCCCTACGTAGGGCCTCTTGCTCCTGGCCCTCGTGCTGCCCCAGAGATCCAGGCTGGCTGGTACCTGCATTCCTCAGGTTGGGCTGGTGCTCTAAGATTCAGCACCTGAATCAACCACTTGGGCGGCTGTGGGTGGCCTGGCCTTTGGGTGTGTGTGTGTGTGTGTGTGTGTGTGTGTGTGCGCGCGCGCACGCACGTACATGTGCACGTTAGAGACTGGGGCAGAATAGTCTTGTGCTTGAAAGTTGACTACAGCGCAGTCCAGATCCCTCATGCACCCCTGGGGGGCCACTTCTGCTTCCTCCCACTCTACTTCCTCCTCCAGGACCTCTCAGCGTAGAACAGTTCTCTGCTGCCACTGCCCCGTTTGTGAGGGAGTCTCGAGCTGCCATCAGAGATGTGACTCGGGCCTCAAGGCCACGTCCACAGGCTGCAGACCTGTGGTCCTGTCAGCCGACCTGTGGAGCTGGCTGCTGCTTGGCATGCTAATGAGATAGCGAGGGAGAAGCGGGATCAGGGCGTGTGTTCCTGGCTCCCCCTTCCATGTCCCGGGCTGGCTGTGTCTAGGAGGCTGCTGTGAGTGGCAGCCCCAGCTGTCCCCACCTTGTTCCGGAGGAGCCTGTTTGCTGCTCCTAGTCTGAGGCTCTGCTCTGCTCAAGTTTCCTGAGCCCTTTCCTTCGTTGCTCACCTGGAAGAATCTCCTCTAGACCCCATCTCAAGCACGTTGCCTGTGTCATCGGAATCTGACTGTGCTAAGACCCCCGTCGCTGCTGTTCCTGCCACCCAAATGCTTTTCCCTGGGGTCCTTCTGTCCTGACCAGGCTTTCCCAGGGAGTGGTCAGCTGCAGCTGGAGGTCTCCATCCCATTGCCCTAGATTACGTCCTCTACTGTGTGTATCCATGACACACGTCTGGCTTCCTTCTCGGGAGAGAGGAGAGGCTGTGTTCGCCTTGTTTCCTTCTGCATCCTCCAGCCTCAGGCAGATCTCTCAGCCTCCAGCGAGCGGGGACTATAATATTAGTTGGATCCTTGAATGAAATGACCTAAAATCCAGTCTGGAGCAGCACCGATGATGAATGAATGCCACTGAATGCCAGTAAATAAATGGACTCATCTGAAGGAGGCACGAATGTGGAACATCCTGGAAAACGAGTGACTATACACATGCGAGAAACCAAGTGAAGAACATGCGAACACACACGAGAAGCAGCCAGTGGGCCCTTGGATGATCCCCCGGGGAACCGGTCACATCTGTCCCCATGGAACCCAGGGCTCAGCTGTGGGCTGTGGCTTGTATGGCATGTCTCTGAGCGGGGCTGGCACATCCAGGCCTGCAGATCATGCAGCTGGGGCTGGAGGGCAGCACTCATCAGACACCCTCTCCAGCATACACCCTGTTCCCCACAGGGTGGCAGCTGATTAGAGGCCCTTGTCCACTACCTCGGAGTGGCTCCTTTCCCACCAGTGTTGCTACTGGAAAGCTCTCCCCGGAAAGCCACACAAACCAGCTGCTGCTTCTGGGTGCAGAGCCCCCAGATCTGCAGAGACCACGTGAACTTACTGCCTTCCTTTCCTGGCAGTGGTTTGGTCCAAGTGAGCCAACCCTGGGCCCACCCTTGAGGAGCTGTGGTTCTGGGGCCATGGATAAGGTGGCCATGATAATGCAGTGTGGAGAGATCTGTGCTGGGTGGCCTGGCGCTCTGCCCACTTGGCCAAGAGGAGTCTTTGAAGGTGCTCTGCAGGGCTTGTGATCTGTTCACCTCACTGAGGGGACTCCCTGCAGGGTCCCCTCAGAGATGCAGGCAGGGAGGACAAGTGCCCAAGGGGGTGAGGAGAAGATCAAAGTTGCCCTTTACCAGTCTGGCCTTGGCACTAGCGTCTGTGTTTTGTCCCTTTGCGGCCCTTCTCACCTTGGATGGAGATCATTCCTCTATACAGCTGTGACCCATGCCAGAAGAGGTGCAGTGGTTTGTGGTGGCCACGGAGTCAGTGTCCATGGGGTCAGCAGTAGCCTGTGTTTTCTCCAGAGCATCCAAGTCCAGCCATCCTCCTCCCCAGTGGTTGGCATCAGGCTGGGTGCCAGTGAGAGGCACGGGAACCACGCCACGCTGAGCAGTGCTTTGTGCCTGGCTGCCTGTGTAGGGGTGTAAGTGTGGGAATGTGTGTGTGTTCATGCACACAGGTGGGCTGCAGTCCTGAGAGGCACTGAAGAACTGCTCTGACATGGGCTGAACTGTGCCTTCCCAAAATCCATGTATTGATCCCCCACGCTGTGCGGTCCTTGGGAATGTGACCTCATCTAGGGGTCCAGCCATTGCAGAGGAGATGAAGCGCAGTTGGGTGGCCCCGAACCCTGACTGCTGTCTTTATAAAGAGGAAGAAGCTGGATCCAGACACACAGGGAGGACGCCACGTGACAATGAAAGCAGAGTTCAGGGGGTGCCCCTGGCAGCCAGGGAGCTCAGACGCCAGCCAGTCCCCAGATGCTGGGCGAGGGGCATGGGCCAGACTCAGTCCTCAGAGCAGACCAACCTGCCAGCACCTTGATTTGGGATTTCCAGCAGAATGATGAGACAGTAAATGTTTGCTTTCACCACCCCCTACTTCTGACCCTGTTTGTGGTACTGCTGTAGCAGCCCGAGCAAGGGGACGGGCCGTCTTGGGGCTCCAGGCTGTGAGAGCTGCCGCAGTGTTGGGCGGATCTGTGCAGGTGCTGGAGAGAAGCCTGGCAGAGCGGTGGGGAGAGTGACTGGGACAGGGGCCAGGGCTCCAGGCATGAGTTTGCCATGACTCTCAGGGCTCAGGCTTCCTGCCTCGGCATCAGGGAGTATGGTATAGTCTAACTAGGGAGCAGACCCTAGAGACTCGTGTACTGAAGACCTGAACACCCAGACAGTAGTGTGTGGAGGTGAGGAGGTCTGGAGAGGTGACGGATCACTAGGATGCTTACTTTGTATTAGACTTAGCCATTGATAAGTTCATAGCCCAGTGGGGCATTAGGAGGTGGAGCCCTGTGGGAGGGAAGAGGTCACTGAGGCCATGCCTTCGAAGGGTACGCCTTGTCTCAGCCCATTCCTCTAGCTCTTTCCCTTTTTCTGTGTTTCCTATACTGAAAGGGAAGCAGTTTTCCTTTATGCACCTTTCCACCTGGATGTTTCTGCCTCAAGCAATGGAGCCAACTGACTATGAACAAAAACCTCTGAACCGTGAGCCAAAATAAACCATTCACATGTATTTTGTTATACCAATGGGAAACTGACTAACGCAGGGTGGGGTTCCAGGACTTCTGTGACCTTTCCTAGCCAGGACTTTCCCATGGGAGGAGCCTAGAGAGGTCAGGGGCAACCCCCCGCCCCACCACTGCAGAGCAGGTCAGTGGGAAGCAGTCCCAGGCCCCTAGCCACTTGCCAACTATGTAGTGATTGCTCTTTGTCCTGGGTGCCTCTGACCCCAGTGGCCTAACTTTTCCAATCTCCTGTGCTCAGCCCCTGGGTGGCCTTGGTGCCTATGTGGGTCTGATTAGGCCCCAGCTATTTGGAGAGATGGCTCCTACTATCGGGTGCGTGAGGGGCTTCTGGTGTCCTGCAAGTTCTAGCACTGCCCCTGGCTGCCTGGGTGGAAGGCAGATGCCTGGGTGGCCTGTGGCCCTGGACCTGCTGGCCAGGGCTCTGGGGTAGTATGGAAGTTGACTACATGTTCCTCAGCGTGTAGTGTTTTCTTGGGCTCCCAGATGGGAGCCTTAATGCTCTGGTTCTCTTTCTGACTTCTTTTATCTCCTGCATCCACCCCCTTCTAGAACCTGCCCAGGAACTTGGGCTTCTCAGCATCAGAGAGGTGATGAGCATTGTCATATAGTTGGAGAGTGGCTCCTTAACTTTTTCCCTTTCAGCGTCTGAAAGATCTAGTCAGAGGCAGGTCTTCAGTGAGGTGTCACAAGGTTCCGCCCTTAGCCAAGGCCAAGTGGCTCTTCCCAGTCAGAACTGGAAGGGAGCTGGGAGGGAGAGTAGAGGCGCTGTTGACAGTACTGTGACTTAGGAAGGTTCAGTGTTTGGAGACACAGGTCAGAAAGTGATAGCCTGAGTGTTGGGTACTGAGGCCCGTTGCATAGTTCTTTGCACAGAAAGAATCTGGAGACCTTAATGTTGTCCAAGCTCTGTGCAAACAGCCTATGCTGAAGCAGGGAGGTACTTCATTAACACTGGGGCCTTCGGAGCACTAACAAATCTAAGCAAGGAAATGGCAAGTTTCCTGTCTCTGACTCACTGGGTACTTGATCACCTGACATAGGAATTATGCTGGCAAGTGCAGGAACCAGGAGTCTTTGTGTTCAAGGTCACTCTGTCAAAAATATATTTCAAGTGCCCAGAGGCGCCATCTTGTTTTCGTCTCTGTTTTGGTACTCCTTACACGTCTGTGCTCCTCCGTGCTCTCAAAGTCTTTGACTTCAGCCAGTGACCTTATCTTTTTCTAGGGAGGACAAGGTTTCCTTCTTTATCAGTTTTTCCTAGGGCATGGCTTGGCGACCTGTTTGGCTGTGACCCACTCTGGTATGTATACATTAACTCTTGTCTCAAACTTCATACACAGCCGAGTGAGGCCATCATCTCCTTTGCTCTGATGTTGCTACTTCTGTTGATGCAGCCAAAGGTGGGAAGCCCAGACACCATGAAACCTGAAGCTCAGGGACTCTGGACGTTCATTTGGCCATGACTCACTCATGTTCTCTAAGGGGCTCGCAGCAGGTCACCCAGGGAGTGGGGCTCTGCTCCTGTCTCAGCTTCTCCCTTCCTGTATCCTTTCCTCTTCTTTGTACAGAAACTGACTCCTCCCCTCACACCCTGGTCAGGGCTTTCCAGTGGAAGCCTGCCTATATGGAAAAGGCTTAGTAACTCAGAGTGCTGTAGGGTCGGGTTTAAAAAAATCCCTTTCTCCCTCTGGCCTCAGTTTCCCCAGGTGTAAAATTAGAGGTCTAACCCCCTTGAGAGGGCCCTCCAGCCCTGATATCTGTGTGCTGAGTGCCTAACGGGCCTTTCCACTCCCATACCCTGTATTCAGGGCAAAGGTCTCCATGGCGCCTCTCGCCTCACACCTGGTGTGGGCAGCCCTTCCCGCCTTGGGAAGAAGGTCCCTGTGGATTCCAGGGAGAGGACCCAACCAGGGGGGGACAAGCAGGACACCCTTGTGGCCCCCTGTGGAGGCTGCAGATAGGCTAATCAAAGGTGGAGAGGCGTGTCCTGCTGGTGAAGCCCCCTGGTGGGGAAGCCGGGCTCCATCTTGGCGGGAGGGACTCCTACTCGGTCAGGCTGAGTTCTATGAGCGACTGTAAATTCTCAGCGAAACAGCCCCGTTGGGCCTAATTTCAACCACTTAACCCAGAGGTTGCATTCTTGAAGTGTTCTGCCAAACGCATTCGTCTCTGGCTCGGCTCAGGAAAGCCGTGCTCTGTGTGCCTTTGCACACAGCAGCTGCCTCGCTGCTAGCCCTCCTGTCCTCACGTCCCCAGTGCAGGCGAGAGGCTTGGGTCCCCCCTTCCTTGCCTTTCCACTCCCTCCCTGGTCAGCAGCGGCAGGTCTGTCAGTGCAGGCTGTCCAGGCTTCTCTAGAGACTCTGTGGAATGTCCAACTAATTCAGTGAGTCACTAAGTCAAGGGGACCAAACAACACTAAAAATGGAGAAAAGGGGCAAAAACAGAGCCCTAAGAGCTTATCAGTGTAGCCGAAAAATGGGTACCTTTCACAGAATGGGACCAAACTCTAACAAAACATGAACTCAGTTTGAATTACAAGTCAACCTAATTAAATAATACCAAAGCAACTGTTTGAGTCAGTCAAACAACCAATCCCCTTGATCAGAAATACTCCAAAGCAGCTGATCTCTAGAGTTAAACAAAGCCCATACACCAAACTGACTGAACAGCTAGCCATCAGGTCAAACAACGCCAGAACAATGGGTCAGCTGGGTTGCGTAATAGCAACACGCCCAGGCTCTTGTAAACAGCCAATCATCGGCCTCATATGATGTCCAAATATTTGGATTAATTCACTCAAGCATCCAGTCAGTTCAATCAAACCCAGTCAGCTTAGTTAATGAGTGCCAAAACACCTATCCAACTTAAACAGCCGGTCAAGTGGGTCTAATGGTGACAAAACAACTGGTCAACTTGGTGAAACCACCAATCACCACAGCCAAACAAGCAGTCAAGCCAATCAAACTACGCAAAAGCAATAGGTCGCACTGGTCACCCAGCGGTAACAAAACACGCACTCCGTTCTGTCAAACAACCACTCAAGCGGAGAGCCTGTGTCTAAACATCCAGTCAACTTCATGAAGAGCCAGTTGCCTTGAAACCGTGAAACCCAAACAGCCACTTAACATGGTTAAATGCTTGAGGCTGAGTACTTGGCCTTGACCGGGCTTCTCAGGCCAGTGACTTCAAGGAGGTGGTCCACTCAGCAGAGTGAGTGCTTTTACTCTTTGTCCTGCACCACAGTGTCCGTTAGCCCCATCTTACCATGTCCAGGAAGACATCACAACTGTCATTTGTGTGGGTAAATAAACTTTCTCACCAGGAGATTAAGTTTCTCAGGTCAGGAGACTGGTCAGGGTTGGAAGGAAAGATTTGAGGCCAATTTTATCCACTTCCACAGACTGCAGTGGGAAGGAAGAAAGCCCTTTCAGAGTCCAATGCTGCAAAATATTTGGGGTCCCTTTTTCAGGGACCAAACCTTGGAGAGTGAGCCGCTCAGCAACCACAGTAACTTGTGGTCAGCTGTGACCTGACGGGTCAGTCAGCTTTCAGTACCAGGATGATTTCCGAGGTCCAGGCCTATCAGTGGACCAGAAGTCTCAACAAGTTTAGGGACACAGATAACCCCCAAGCACCACTGTTCAGAGCTCATGACAGCAGCACGATTCAGTTCTTGCTGTGGGCCATCCCCTTCATCCATCTGTACATCTATCTAAACAAAGTTATCTCCATTTTGTGGATGAGGATCATTGGAGGCTCACACAGGAAGCGTTGCCTAAGGTCACAGAACCACAAGTTTCCGGGCTAGGATTTGAAACTAGCTGCCAGTTATGCCTTTGCAATATTTGCTGAAAGCACAGAGGAATGAGTTGGCTGGAACAGCATTGTGCTGAAGGTCCAGTGAGATGGCTCGCACACAGCCTGCATGTGGCTCTGTGTACAGTGGCGACAGGAAAAGAGGTGTTGCCTCCGAGGGAGGCTCAGCCTTTCAGTAAAGCAGCCTCTCAACTTCCGGCCCATCCTGGTGCTGAACCTCTTGCCCAGGAATGCCCAACAAGCACTACTCAAGCGCAGAGGCCAGTGGGGCCAGAGTGGCTTTGGTGCTGGTGAAATGTACCCAGTCCTGCCCATAAAAGCTCCCTTGGTGCCCGCTTGCCGTACACGGGCAGCAGCACTGAGCCCTCCACTGAATGCGATTGACTCCCTCTGGCTACCGAGGAAGAGCTGTGTTGACTCACCTCCCGGCATCAGGCACACAGTGTTTTATTGAACGGAACGCAAGTCACGTGGGCAGGAAATGTCGTAAAGAGAAAAGTAATCTTCTGACGGAAAAATAAATTATCAGCCGTGTTCCGAAGGAAAAGAAACATTCTTAAATAATTTCTCGTGCTGTTGGTATTGGCTGGCAGTGTGGGCCAGCCAAGCAAATGGTAATTTCCAAATTAGATTATACATTATGTCATATTAGTTTTATATTAGAAAAACAAACGGGATCAGAGGAGAAGCGCCAAGGTTGGCAGGCGGTGCTGGCCACGTGACAGCTGCGTTTCCACCAAAGCGTGTTTACTGATTCCAGGAGAGGAGGAGGACCAACTCTCCGGCCACCGCGGGGCGGGGCACAGGGGTTGGGACTCAAGGCAGGCTCTTCGGGAGGGAGGGGGGCAGCTCCCAGGCCAGGGCTGTGGAAGTGTGGGTGCGGCCAGGGTGGGAAGAAGTGGGGCGCCCTTTCTCCAGGAAAAGCAAAGCGGGGCACTGGCTTTGGAGTTGGCCCCTGAGGCCAGGGACTATGTACAGGGGCAGCAGGTGGAGAGAAGCATGCCAGACCCAGTGGAGGGATTCAGCCATGAGCTGCCTGCAAGGGGCTGGGCGCAGGGACAGGAAGTTGTAGTCCAGAGGTTCCTGCAGTTTTGAGGCGCCCGACCCCACATCTCAGAGCCTCTTGCTCCCAAAAACTGCGTTGGGACATGGCTCGCATGTGGGTCTGGGCAACCATGAGCTTCCGACGACAGGGAAGGGTCTCGCTCTGAGGAGTTCACCCCAAGATAGAGCTTGGCCCTGTTGGATGATCTCTGTAGAGATGTGAGAAACCAGAAATCTGGGTGATTGGAGCAGAAAGGGATCCGGGGACACAGAAGCCTGGATTGGAGTTCGCAGATCCAGGGACATCCTCACATCGGCAAAGCTGCCTCACCCCACGAGAGGCGCACCTAATCAGGGAGAGCACCTCTGTCCCCACACATCTCCTCAAGCAGCTGCAAGGAGACTTGGAGCCACTTGGGTCTAGTCCGTTTTCTGGGCACAACTGAGAGAAGCAATTTAGTAGGAAAGTTGAGGCACTGTGTCTAAAACTCTGTAGCTGGTGACAGTCAGGTGTGGGACCCACCTTCCAAGGTGGATAATGACGAGGAAAGAGAAGACTTAGAAGCAGCAAGGTCTGACAAGCACAGCGTGTGTCTTGCTGTGCGTATGAGTGAGCTAAGAATAGAAACTTAGGAACCAGTCAGGCAGCACTGCAGGTGGAAAGTCCCATCATTTTGAACATTCCTGGCCTCAAAATTTTTTCCCTTTTTCTCAGGCAGCTGGGTTCTAATTCCTTTGGTAGTCTATGCGCGCTCTCTGGACCTCAGTTTTTCCATTTGATAAATGGGGGCAGGAATGGTACTTAAACTAAGATAAAGAATGCCTTCTATGTGTCAGGATTCTGTAGTCTCAGAAGTCATCCTAGACTCAGCTGCTTAACAGGGGATGAGCCTGGCCAAGGGAGGCTGCAGTAATTAGCTGAGACCAGTAGGGGGAGAGGGAGCCATTCAGCAAGGTTCCTGCTTAACTTCTGTCTGAGCCCCCTGCTGGCCCGGAGGGTTACTACTGCTCTGTGCTACCTTCCTCTCTTTTTTGGAGTCCCCAGTGCCTGAAGATTATCCTTGAGCCCTTCCTGCCATCCGGGTTTCTTGCTGAATACTAGGCATCCCACCTCTGCCCTAGGAGAGAGCCTGATAGTCTAGGGAAGACTGGGGCAGAAATACATGGAGACCACCCAAGTGCAGCTTTCGTGGTGCGTGAGGGCCGTGAGTAGGGAGTAGGAACATTCTTGGAAAAAGCAATTTCTGAGCTGACTCCTGGAGGACAAGGCTGAGTTGAGTGGGTGGAGCTCCAGGTGGAGGCGACAGCCAAAGCCAAGGCCCTGCTGAGGGCAGAGAGGGAGTCGCGGGTCATGCTATGGGCTGGAGGGACCACATGTGAGCACAGACAAGGAAACAGCACGGGTATGCATTTGCTCCAGGATGCTTGCTGGCTCTCTACTGAGTGCCTAGCCAAGTTGCGAAAGGCCTTGAATGCCGTTCCTAAATCCTGCATCATCTCCCTTCCTGGGCTCAGCCCCCGTTGTCTATGACATTAATCATAAGAATCTGTTTCTAAATATAGCTAACTGTGGTGTGGCTTCTGCCTCCCTGTGAGGACAGCTGTGCAGGAGGGAGGTGGGGTGAGAAACTGCTCAGGACTGGCAACAACGTGGGGGACTCTGCAGTGTGAAGAGATGAGGTGACAGGGCAGGAGCCCAGGCAGCAGCCTGGGCTGGCCTGGCCTCTCTACTGGCTCTGGCGCTACCCCCGTGGCTGTCCCTGTCCTCCTGCTCAGGCCACCCTCCCTGTCCAGTGCCTACTGCTGGTCCACGTCTGGTGGTGCAGGTTCCAGGGTGAAGTGTGCTTGGGTGGGGATTTTCCCAGTTGGTGTGGAGGGAGCATGTTGCCAAGTGCAGAGGCTAGAAGAGATGGCAGAAGGCACAGGGCAGAGGCCTGTGGGACAAGAACCTTGTGCAGGAGAAGCCTGGAGACGCAGCAGAAGGCAGCCATCACCTGCCATCAGCTACAGTGCACTGGGGCTTTGCTTATGTCTCATCAAAGCACTTCCCTCCCTTGTAACCTAGCTGTGACCTCCAGGCTGCACGGCCTTTGACAGCAGCAGAGCACAGAGCCACCAGGTGATTTGCCAGAGGTAGCACAGCCAGCGTGTGGCGCTGCTGAGCTCAGAGCTCAGGCTGCCTAAGCCTCCCATGTTTCTCTGCCACTGGTTTCTTGCTACCTCTTTTCCTGGATGCAGTGAGTCTTCATTCCTGTCGTCATCTTGGCGGTGACAACCTGTCTTCCGTCCCTCTTTACCTGGTGATGTTCCTATTTATCAGGTCTGGTTCAAGCATCTTGGGAAATGTCCTTTGACCCTTCTTGGTTTTATTTTGCTTCTCCTTCTTCTTACTCATCAGCTACCTCTTCATTGCTTGATAGACAGGGTCTGTCGCTGTCCACCCTGCTGCCCAGGTGCAGGATTTAAGTGTCCCCTTCCCCGCTGGCCTGGGAGCAGTAGAGGTGGGGGCTGGTGTGATGCACTCTGGTCCCAGGCACCGGCCAGTGCAGAATCTGCTCCTGATCCACCTCTCCTTAACTTTCCTGCACATAGGGCTTCTTGAGGCATTTGTCCCATCTCTGGGGGGGCATGAACTGAATTTTCTGAACTGAGTTTTCTGTAGATGATGCTATGCTAGCAGATGCACCGCGGTGAGCCCTGAGTAAGGGCTTCCCAATAAGAAGTGCAGACTTGGGCCGGGGAGTTAGCTCAGTGGTTCCGGCGCCTGTCTTGCAAGTGTAAGGACCCGGGTTCGATTCCCCAGCAACCACATACCATACTGGGAGTGGAGACTCACGCCCAGCAGCAATCAGCACCACACACCACAGTGCCAGGTATGGTGGCTCACGCCTGTAATCCCAGCACTAAGGAAGCAGAGGCAGGAGGATTGCTGTGAGGTGAGTATGAGGCTGAGCTCAGGGCCACCCTGAACTACAAAGCGAGACCCTGTCTCAAAAAAAAAAAAAAAAAAAAAAAAATTAAGTGCGGACTTTGCACCCATATTTGTTACAGAGAGCAACTGCAGAGATGGCTGAACCACACAACAGGTTTTAATGTCCCTTTCACTCCCATTTGATTGGTCAAAGCAAGACCTAAGACTGCGCTCCTGCAACTCCCATGGGAGGCTGTCAGAAAGAGCACAAGAGTTCAGTGTCCTCTTACAGGCAGGGCAGAAGCGATTAGGAGCAAGACAGTCTAGTACCAGCCAGAACCATCATTTGGGCCTGACCCAGCCCCTTCCACCAAATACATGTGGCCCATTGTATTGGACAAAAGACCCAGCACCTGCAATTTAAAAGAAGACAAGATTTTTGAGCTCACGGTTCCAGCGGGTTCAGTTAGTCAATGCTGGCTCCAAAGTGGAAACATCATGGCGAGAGGACGTGGCAGATCTAAGCTGGCCAGGGCATGGCAGCTGGAAGCAGTGCAGGAGAAGAAATACCAGGAGGAGAGAGGCCAGGAGCCAGAGGTGACGTGAAGGTCAGCCTCCAGGAGCCGCCCAGACACACCAGAATTTTGCTTTACGGACCCCCTATATGGGCCCCACTTTATTTAACTCTCACTTGTACATGAATGCTCTAACCTGCATAGCCTGCAGGGCCTCTGGACAAAAACTGTCCTCAGACTGGACATGTGGGTAAGATCAGGCGCCAGAGAGGCAAGAAGACCTTTCCTTCCATCTCCTGCCTAGCAAACTCCTCTTCTTCCTCTACAGTGCAATAAATGCCTCTTCCTCTAAAAAGGCCTCCATCCCAAACCCTCCAAGCCTGGTCTCTTCCCTGGTCTCCTGCTGCTCCTTTGCTTTTCTTCTTTCAACCAGCTGCACCATGTGTGGTGACTGTCACTGTGTCAGAGTCGCTGGACCAGTGATGTGCCACATTCTTTCCTACCAGGTGACAGAGCTGGTGCACGTTCCCTCCCAGCTCTGCATGCAGTGTGTTGTGGAGGTAGCATGGAATTGACTGCAGGGCGCATATTCATGTCCAGAAAGCAGCAAATGCTCTAAGCCAGGAGCATTTTCCTCCTGGAGGGCAGTTGTTAGACATTTGCTACCAGCCACTGCTCTGGCTGAAGACAGTGGGAGGGCCAGGGTGTCCCTGCTTGGCTCTGTCTTCCTGCTGGGCGTGGGCTGCTGCGGGTGAGGGGCTAGAAAGGGTCCCCAAGCTGTGGAGTGTAGTGGAGTGTGAGCAGTGCCTGCCTGGCTGGATCTTGGGCTCCTGCCCATGCCTGTGTGATCCCGCCTGTTCTGCAGGTCCTGGCCCTGCGCTCAGTGCCCCAGAGCAGGCTGTGGCAGGGCAGAGCGCAGAGTCACAAGCCTTTCTGGCCTCTGTTCCCCAGATGTCTGACTTTCTGATGCAGACCAAGCAGAAGGGACAGGAAGGAGAAACAGTGTCTTGGGGGACACAAAAGGCATGAGCAGCAGGGTCAGCCTCTGACCCCCGAGCAGCTTTGTGGGGAAGTGACAAGAGCCCAGAAGGAAGAGACCCCTGGAGGTGGCACAGGGGGCCGGACAAGCAGGGTTGTGTGGGGGCTTCTTGGGTTCAGTCAGTGTGAGCCACTGAGGGACCGAGCATCCCCATCCCGGGACTCTGATGGTGACGTGCCAATTGCAGAGATGTGAGTGACTCCTGAAAGCTGGGGTAAGATATTAAGTTCTAGGAAACAAAGACAGAGATATTTTGTACATCTTTTTGTCTCTATGGGAGCTCCTTAGATGAAGACCTGACACCATCCCACCGCTCACGCATAGTTCAGATCAGAGGCCGGCGAGTGTGTCCCCGAGCGGGCGCTGCATAAGCAGCCCTGGCTCTGCAGGCCGTATGTTCTCTGCTGCAGACAGCAACAGTGCGCAAATATGAAGGAGTGCGGCTGGGCCCCCAATAAAACTTTATGGATAATGAAATTTAAATGTCATATAATTTTCACATGCCTCAAAATCTTCTTTTGATTTCCCCTTCAAACATTACAAACTGTAAAAAGCAATCTTAGCTTATAGGCAGTGACCATCGCTTCCTGCTGCTGGTCTAGATAGCTGAGCGAGGAGTCAGTCAGTGAGGCCAGGACACCCAGGGGCAGCAAGACCCCTGCAGAGGGGGTGCCCTTCTGAGCCTGCAGCATGCCAGTGCCACCCAGCCTTGCCAGTGGCTTCCTGGACCCTGGCACCATCTGCAGCCATCCTAGGTGCCTCCTTGCAGGAAGCCTTCCAGAGAGGAGCCCCCGGAGAGGGTGGCCAGCAGCTGGACTCGGCGAAGTGGGCGGGCGGCCGTGTTCAGTCTCCGGGAAATGAGTGTGGACATGGCGTGGCCCCATGGGGCTGCCCACCCTAGTCTGCCCGGATCAGGTTCCCAGCGGCATCTGAGCACTGTAAACACGGCAGCTGGACAGGCCATCTCTCCCAGCGTCCTCCACAGGCGGCTCTGCCCGGGAGGAAAGTGGGATTGGGGCTGACAATTTGACATAAACCACGGGGCGGTGTCCATGGCTGGGGGGCCCAGCGACCCTCTCCTGAGGCCCCCACATTTCTTCCAGTGGCAGCTGCTCCCAATTATCTTCCCCTCTGGAGCCAGCAGTCTTTGGAGTGGGGCACCCCTCTGCACACCTCTATCTCAGACACTGAGTTTCTGAGATTGAGACATGGGTGGGGAAGCTGAGACCCACAGAGGAATGACACTCGGTGCATTGTGAGACTGGGGTGGCCTGGCGTGGCCTGGGGTGGCCTGGGGCTGGAAGTTCAGTGACTGCCCCCTGGACAGGGCTCTTGGCCCCTCACAGGGCCATTTGGTGAGAAGAGAGCCTTGAGTGGATGAGAACCCCAGCCCTCTATACCACAAGGGGCACAGGCCGGAAGTCACAATCAAACCATGGGCGCGGCAGGTGTGTCTCTGCATCTGTACACTCAGACTGAGCGATGTAGGGCTGCATGGGACTGTGGCACTCATTGTGGGTCACTTGCTTTGCCCCTGCCGCTTGTGTTCAGAAGGCAGATGCAGGTGTAGTAACCCTGAGCCATGCACACAATCGTGTATTCACGTGCACATGACATGAGTTACTACTTTTAGCTTCTTCTTGACATGCATATCAGTGCTCACCTGTGCTCCTACTTGTGCACATCGACACCCACAAGCACTCACACACTTCTCTATTGACTGCTCGGCTGACCTGAATTAGTGGTCCTCACTAGAGTCTTTTGACTTTTACTTTCTCGTTCCTGGACACACTTCACAGTTTTGTTTCACGATCAGGTCTGAGGAGGAGGGCCTGGTGCTAAGAATGGAAAATGGATGATTTGGAAAATTCCTGTCAGATTTGAAGTCTCCCTGAAGAGGCCCACAGTAGCCACTGTAGGGTCTGTGAAACCAAGTGTTGGGCCAGCCCTGCCTGGAGCAGCCCGTTTTTCCCCTTAGACATTGCCAGGCTCGCTCACCAGCACCAAGCCCGCCATACGTTGTGGTCTTAGCCTCTCTCAGGGATCCCTGAGGACAGCGCTGGGCACGCTTGGCTTAGTCTTCCCTTGGCAGGCCCTCACCCAGCTGCATACATCCCGCTGTAGGTCCCCAGTGGCAGCAGGTGACATGGTACTTCACAAACATTAGTCTCAGAGATAAGGAAATTGAGACACAGGAGGTAAAGCAACAGGCCCCAAGTCAGGAAGTGGAAAAGCCAGAGTCCAGTCCTGATAATGTAGCTCCAGATTCATCGTCTTCATTGTCTGCTGCCCTGGGATCCATGACTGTTGCCGCAGAAGCACCAGGACCTCAGAACCCTAGGGAGGATGCAGATGAGGGTGCTTGCACTTGTGAGCCTATTGTGTGCTAGGCGCCCACGGCTTCCACCTGTCTTCCATGATACACAGCAGCCCTTTCTCCAGCCCAGCCTGGCTGCTGCTCTGTGTCCCTCGGGCAGCACTTCCCCCAGGTGCTGCGGGCCCAGGTGTGGTGAGGTCTCACGGACAAAGGGACACAGTCCCTGAACCTATTCTTTCTGATGTCCTTTGCACTTTCCTGCCTCCTACATTATCCTTATGCCATGGAGTCTCCAGTGCCCCACCCAGCTCTCATGCTGCCACCTCTTCTGGGAGGTCTTCCAAAGTCACACTGCTGGCATTGGCGCTCTTCCTGCCAGGCTGTGTGGCTCTGCACCTGCTTTTCCACACAGCCCTCAGGCTGTGGGGCCACAGGTGCGCGTTGATGCTGCCGTGTGCCAGCTGTGGTTCATGTCCTTCCTCTGACGGCAGCAGGAACTCTGTACCAGCTGGACCTCATTCAGTTGGTCTTGTTCCCAGTGCCTGACGTGGAGATGACACACAGTAGGTGCTTTGGGCATGCTTCAAAGATGGCATTTGTAATCTTGGTTTAGGAACATTATCTTTATGATGCTTAAAAAACTAATGAAAAACAAATAAACAGAAAATTAATCTGATTTACTATTCTAATTCAATTTGGTTTGGGAAGAGGTTGCTCCAGGGCAGGGCGCGGGCGCTGGACTGAGCCTCAGGCTGGGCTGTAGGGTGGCCATCCTGAGGGGCTGTGGCAGCAGCTGTCAAGGAGGACACATCCTTGTGTCCACCCCCACCTGGCGGCCTGCCCAGCCTCCGCCTGCCCTCCACATGGCCGAGAAGCAATGAACAAGGGCCTTCCTGTCCTCCTCTCTTTCCCTTTTTCTAAAAATAAGCTGGAATCATCTCCTCATCTGCCCCCAATTTTCTCCTGCTTGACCCCCACGACCCTGTGCCCTCAGATGAGGCCGCATGTGTGCCCGCTGCTGGACAGATGGATCAGCCGAGGTGCAGATGGCGGGAGCGAGGAGCTCACCCTGGCCTCTGCCCCAGTGCACTGGCCCCTCCAGCTCGACTGTCCTGGGAACACAGTGCTGGGCCGGCCCTAGCTTCAGACAGGGCACTGGGAGTGTTGACAGCAGGAAGCTCCACCCAGCACTTATCGCTGTCATATCATGATAATCACTCACATTTATACACATCAAACACTTTCACATCTGTCATCCTGGTGAGTCCATGCTGCAAGTCCTGAGATCGGTGTTCTGGCTAATACCCAGATTGAACAGATGAGAAGAGGCCAGTTTACTTTGCTAAACCTGCACCGTTAGGAAAGACAGGGCAAAATTCAAACCCAGGTCTCTCAGATTTAAAAACACTTTCCTGCTTGCTGGTGTCTGCGCCGGCAGTGGTTTGCGTGCTTTGTGTCCGTGGATCTTCATAATGTTTCTCAGCTGCCACTCCCGGAGCCTGAGTGCTGGAGACTCCGCCATGGTCCTAACCGGGAGAGGGAGGAATTCTGAGACTCATTTTGGAGGAGGCGGCTAAGCCTTGTCAGCCCATTCTGCAGTGAAACCATATCAAGTTTGGACTGAAGGCTGCCTGGCTCCAATACTTCACAACAGTGGGCGTCATGGGCTTTGTTTTTGATTAATTAACTTCCTGGATAGCTGTCTTCTGGGTGTGTGCTCTGTGCCCAGCACAGACCCTGGCCCATGGGCTCTGTGAGCCAGTAGGAGATGAATGTGTAACAGCAATGATGTTACAGGCTGAGGAGCCACTAGTCACCATAGCCATCAGCTCTGGGCAGGTACTGGCTTGAGGAAGGGCCTCACAGGGATCCGGCCTGTTCTGGGTGCTGCAAGTGTCCCAGTGGCTTCCTGTTGTGGTGCTGTCCCATCAGAGCCTCCTGGCGTGACATCTAGGCCTGGAGGAGCCTCCCTCTCTGTCCTCATCCCTCGCCTGCCTCCCACCTTTCTCTTCTCCATCACCCACTGCCAAGTCTCCTCTCCTCCCTGGGCAGTGGCTTTGCCATGCTGAGCCTGCTGGGAGGCCTCCTCGCTGGCCCACTTCTCAGACATGAGTGTCCCAGGTGGACCAGGGCAGGGAGGTGAGTCACTTGATGTCTGTGGGCCTCAGTTTTCTTTCCTATAGAGTGAGATCAAGAATAGAAAGTGACTACAGAAAGATGCAGGCCTTGTTAGAGGGAAGTACAGCAGGGTGTGAGAGCCAAGAAGAAGCACATAGCCTACTTTTCAGGTCAGGTAAGCTTCTTGGAGGCCCCAGCCCCAGGCAACTGTTACTAATAATACCATATTATTAATAGCTGATGCTGATATTGTGCCTGTGATGGCCAGTGTGCTGTTCTAGTGTTTGCAACAAGTCTAGGAGCAAATACTGCCATTTTCTCTGTTTTCCACATTGGGGAATGGAGGCTTACAGAGATTCTGGCCACATAGCTAAGAAGGGTGAAACCTGAGCTGTAGCTCAGGCCCTTGATGCTGTGTCCTTGATGTAATGTCCTTGCAGTTGCAAGTAGGGGAAGAGTGTGGGGCTGGAGGGCAGAGTGACTCCTACCCAGGACAGACACCGCTCTGTCATGCATATTCCTTCAGGTCCACACAGGTGGAGGATGGGACTCTGAGCCCCTCACCTCAGGTGGCGAGCCCGCCCTGAGTGGGGGCCGTAGGCCAGCAGCACCACCTCTTTCCACAGGTCGGGGGGTGGCTGCCCGGGCCAAGCTTCCTCCAGTGATAGCGGCCCTGGCCGCAGGCAGAGGAAGCAGCACGCTCCTTTCAAGGGTGAAAGGATTAAGAGCCGAGAGATAAAGGACTGGGAGTGTCTTGGGGACAGTCTGAAGGCCAGACGTGGGATCCTGAGGCCGAGGCTGTGCTTAGCCACCGGTGCCCAGTGGGGCCAGGCTCAGTCACAGGTGAAGACCAGGCTGCCAGCATGTGCCCCACCTGCACCTCCCTTGGTGCAGGAGAGGGCAAGCCTGTGTGGTGACGGCATACGGGCCCACCTGCCTGTTTGGGTGGCTTTTCCTGCTTCTTGCTACAGGCTGCACAGCCGCTGAGCCGGCAGCGTTGGTTACACTTGCGCCAGAGCCCAAGCAGTGGCGTAGCTGGGATGGAGGTTGCTGTCTGGCCCAGGCACACATGCTTTGGGTGGCATCTTTGGTCAAAAAGAAAATTATGTCATAATAGCTTATGGTTCTTTTGAAGAGTATCAGATGCGAAGCGAAGGCTTCTTGTGTGAGTCTGTGCGCAGCAGCGTCCAGCCACGTGATGCTTACACCAAAATCATGTTGAGTGGCTTCCATGCGCATCTTGACCAGTGCCCTGAAGGGCCGAGGCAAGTGGCACGAGCTCTAGCTATGCCACTGAGCGCAGGGCTCACTCGGGGCTGTCTCCCCCTCAGCTCTCTCCCCTGTCCCAGCCTCACAGTTTCCACTTGGGTGCTGGGCCCATGGGTGGTGCTGACCCAGTGCTTGGATTCATATCTCTCTGGGGTCAGGGCCTGACTTAGGGAGTGCAGAGCCTTAGAAAACTGATTCTTTCCTTCTTCCCATTGATAGGGGCTTTTTATGGCTTTTAAAGCACATTTCTTGTCTGAGATCAAAGCTCATTTTCTTCCAATAGGGAGAAAGGTGAAGATAAGTAAAATGATGTACTCGTGATCAGGGGCCAGAAGCCGAGCTCCTGAGCACAACGGCGTGCTTGGTTCCTCCTCTACTTCTTGTCCTCTCTTCTCTTTTTTTCTTTTCTTTCTTCTTGCTATAAATATTTATACAAAGGAAGAGAGGAATGGGAGGAAGAAGTAGGAAGAGTACTGGAGAGAAATTAGGAGCTTTAAATTCTGGTCCTAGACTTGCCATCATTTGACCTTATCACTTTAAAGCTGGTCTTAGCCAGATATGGTGGCACATGCCTATAATCCCAGCACTTGGGAAGCTGAGGCAGGAGGATCACCACAAGTTTGAGGCCAGCCTGGGCTATACAGTGAGCTCAAAGCCAGCCTGAACTGTATAGCAAGGCTCTGAAAAAAAAAGTACCCCCAAGTCATTCTCTTTAACCTCAGGCATTTTCACTAGTAAATTGGGGGAGGTAGTAGTTACTTCTAGAACTGTTGGCAGAATGGTTGTAACAACCAACCCAATGAAATATTCTTTTGTTCATCCATCTATCCATCCATCAATCCATCCTTTTGCTCATTTATTTGCCCATCAAACCACCGACCCATCCAGTTATGTCTTCCCACTCACCTGCCCCTCCCTCTACCTGTTTATCCATTCATCCACCTATCCATGTCTATTTACTTCCTCATTCCTGTCCCTCCCACTCATCTGCCCATCACCCACCCACCCACCCATGCATGCTTCTACCCATCCACCTAAGCATCCACCCACCTACGCAGTCCCTGGAGCCCCTGCTTGATGCCAAGTTGAAGAAAAAGGCCATACCATTGAGATCAAGCTCAACAGCTGTATACTCCAAGTTCCCTTGTGGAAACTGCTGGCCCATCTATTTCTTCTGTACAACATTTGTCTCATCAGTGTCACACTTACCGAGTTGCCTTTAACCATAATCAGTCCTTAACCAGACTAAGAGGTCCTGAAGGGCAAAGACTAAGGCTGATTCATTTGGTGTCCTCAGCGTGAACTAGTCCTCAGTGCCACAGGAGCATCAAGAAATGTCCTCCAAGTTCACAGATGTTGAAGCGGCTCTAGTTCACTCTTGGCTTTCCAGGAGAGCTCGAGTCAGAATAAGAGGTCTGGATTTGAACGATAAGCAGTTGGCTCCAGTGCCTTCTCTGCTTTGGACTCGGCATTATTTACTGTAGAGAGAAGCGTTCTCACTCCCTCAGTGCTGAGATCCAGAGAGGTTGAGTCCAGCCTGAGTTACACAGCAAACCCAGGGGAGGTGATCAGTGGGAGCCCAGCCTTCCCCGAGGAAGGCACAGTCCTTACCGGACTGGAGCTGCACACAGGCTCCCTGGAGGGAGAGGTGTTCTGGATCTCCCGCCTTCCTCTCCACCTTTGTCTCTGACCTGTCTCGCCAGCCAAGGCAGCCTTGCCATGCTGAGGCCCTCTGGCTGTCCTGGCAGACACAGGGGCTGGGAGGGGACTTGAAGGCAGAGTTTATTATTGTCAGGCTCAGGGCTGCTCTGGAGCTGCCAGGCCTCCGCTGGCTGGCTTGTCCAGGCCTTTCCTGGTCCTGGCTGGCTGTGGGGGTCCCTAGAGCCACTTAAGTGACAGGGCTCAGGCCTCTCCCAGCGCCTGCAGTGTGTCATGGGCGGCCTGAGCGCCCCTCCTCCACGCCCCAGCGCCTCCGCTCCCAGGGCTGTCTCCCTGGGGACCGTGCCCTGCTGTAAACGAGCTGTCAGCAGAGGTGGTCCCCTCCCTCTCCTCTTCCCTCCCGGGCTCGATAGCTCTCAGCCACATTGGAAGAATTAGGGGGCGGCTGGTGGAGGGAGGTGGCTGGCTCCCATGGTGGGGACCGTGCATAAATCCTACCACATTGGTGCTGTGCATGTGTGCCGGCCGCGGGAAGTGGGCCCTGGCTGTGCCAGGCTGTCCTGGGGGCTCTCTGGGGAGGGCCTGCTCAGAAAACCTTACTCTTCACTGGCTTCAAGGCCTTGGCAAAGCCTCTAGTATTCTCTTTTGTGATTTGTTGTAGATTCTGTCATTTGTGTGTGGATAGGACTAAGCTGGGACCTGGCTCTTGGCCCCAGCAGGGACTGGGATGGCTCTCTGTGGGCCCCGGGGAGCCCTCGCCCCACCTGGCCCCTGTCTCTTACTTTGGCTTGTGTGGTGATTGACAGCCATGGTGGGTCAGATTCTCTACCCTGCAGCCATCCTGTGGGCTGGTTTTCTCAGGCACATCTTATAGATCAGGAAGCAGAGTCTCCGAGACGTTGGGGCCCATGAGGAAGGAAGCCAGGCCTGTCATGTTACAAGGCACACACCGTCTTCCTCTGCTCAGGACCCTCCTGGGAATCCAGTGCTCCACAGCTCTCCAGTACCCATTCTTAGGCTCCAGTGAGTAGGCCATGGTTCCTGGCCTCCTGGGACTGAATAGCCAGGATCTGGGACACAGTCAGTGCCAATCCATGGCGGACATCTGCTGTGCTTAACAGAACTGGTCAAACGGCCCAGGCGGCAGGGCTGGGCGCAGTCAAAGCTCCCAAGCACTGATACACTGTGGTGGTGGTGGGGCTTTAGACGAGAATGTTGGGGTGATACTGAGGAAAAGGGGGCCCGGTACATGAGCCTACCCCAGAAAAACTCCAGGAACATGTTTGCTGCCCCTCTATTCTTTATTTGTATAGTTTAGCAAGGGCTCTGTTATCTCCTCTATATCATGAAGAAGTAGTAGCTATGGTAGCATACCACGTGAGAGGGGTCAGGCTTCCCCCAGGGCTTGCAACCCAGCACTCTGGGAGGCTGGGGCATGAGGGTAGCAAGTTTGAACTCAGCGCAGGCAACTTAGTGACTTAGGAAGACTTTGTTTCAAAATGAAAAATAAACAAAGGGCTGGGATATTAGCTCAGTATGAAAGTCCTGGAATCAATCTCTAGTACATACACACAAAAAAAGTAATAGTGGCTAAAATCATACATGGTACCTGTCACCTCCTGCTATGTCGGGGGAAGCCTACTGCCATTAAAATCTCACGCCACACTGTGGACAAAGTTTTATTGTTACCCACTTT
Source organism: Petromus typicus (assembly GCA_004026965.1). Taxonomy (NCBI): domain Eukaryota; kingdom Metazoa; phylum Chordata; class Mammalia; order Rodentia; family Petromuridae; genus Petromus; species Petromus typicus. Next base: position 40,331 of record PVIR01010273.1, read on the forward strand.
GGAAATGAGGAAACAGACTCAGGGGCTATTAATGGCACCAAGTCTCATGGCTGTAAGTGACAGAGCAGGGATACCTGGTCTGCGTGCAACTGTGTTACTTTCTCTGCACTGGTCACTTCCTGGGAGGCAGGAAGAGCAGGAACCACCACATGTATCCCAGTCCCCCCGCATGGACAGCAATAAGACAGGCTTTGTGGGACAGGAAGGGACTCGGGCCAGGACATGGCATGCCCAGCCCTCTCCCTGGTACTCAGTCTCTGTCAAGTGGGATAGTTTCTAACCCTGCTCTGATCTCTGGAATTCCCAGAAGGTACTGAAAGGCTTTAAGAGACCAAGAGTCTGGTCCCAATAGGCAGGGACCAAATGGGATTGACGATCAGGGAAGGGCAAGACTGTCGGGGCTGGATAGGACATGAATCCTTTGGTGGCGGTATGAGCATCCAGAGCTCACTTTATGCAGCACCAGGGTGGAACTGGTGACACGTGGACTGATTGTGGGAAATCTGTGTGGGGCCTGGCAGAGGACAGAGGGGTAAAACAGCTGATCAGCCTAGAGTAGCAGCACCTGGAAACCTGAGGACTCCAGGGTGGCCCATCCAAATGTGGAGTAGTCCTCAGTATTCTCCACATGGGTACCCTATGTGTGTGGCCTTTTGCTGACTTGGGCAGCACCCCTGTGGCAGGGTGGAGCAGAGCTCTGAGCCCTGGTCTTGATGCGGCCTCTCTCTGGCTGAGTGACCTGTGCAGGAAAGGAAAGCCTCTCCTTTCTCTGGACCCCATGAGTTCATCTCTTCCCAGCTGCCTGGTAATTCCTGCCGTGGCCACAGGGCAATATGGTTGGATGCATTTAGATGAGTCTGAACTGCAGTGCTGCACAGATGCCTGCTGTACCTGGAAAAAGGTGCATTCACCCTGGGAGGGCATTTGGGACGAGCCAAAGCTCCCTCATCACTTCCAGGACCTCCCTGTAGTACATAGTCTGTTCTGAGTGCTTCCTTTTGCTTCCTCATAAAAATGTCTCCTTCGACTGAAGCAAAATCAGAATAGTCTAACCATGGCTGTAATGATAGTGAGCTTTTTGTTACTGGAGGTATTCAAGAATGCTGGACTCTGTGAGGTATGACTTGTCTATGGCTGAGATTTACTGGTGAACTTCATCTGAGCCCACATCTGGCCTCGTATGCACTAAGCCACGGCTCACCTGCTCTGCCTGGAGAGGTGAGGCTGACCTCTGTACCACCGTGGTCTAAGTAGCCTTGTGGGTCCACCCTCTTCTGGAGGTGCTTGCACACTCTCGTCAGGCCAGCCACTGGGGCCTCACCCTCCCCACCTGTAAAGTACGGATGCTAATGCTTGGCACTCTAGCTGTACAGAGCAAGGTAGGGACAAGAAAGCCACTGATCACAGGTGCCTCAGAAATCATGGTTCTCCATGGTTCTGCAAGACAGGAACTGCTCCAGGCGCACATCAAGGGCACAGACAGCACAGTGGTGGAACAAGCCAGGTACCTGAGCATCCAGGCTGCACAGGTGCGCGCTCAGCTCCTGAAGAGGTCAGTCGTCACAGTGCGGGGTGGTCTTCCACTCACTGGCTGTGCAGCTTAGAGCAAGCAGTGCCACTTCTCTGTTTCAGTTTTCCTGTCGGTATGTGCTGACAGTTTCCTGAGTGACTTGAATCCAATCTGGAAGGAGGGGATGAGGCTTTGAGGAAGTGGGTGCCATGGGTAGGCCCTGGGGACACGCTCTGTCACTGAGAACAGAGGGCACAGGGGCTATGCTTCAATAAGGCTTCTCCCTAGAGGGTTTCTTTTTTGTACATGTTCATGACAATGACTACTTTCATTGTGAGTATTTAGAATATGTACATGACACATCTTCATTCTTTTTTATATGCTCTTCTTCCTCTGTCTCCTTCTCATTTACAAAAGAAGCTTTTAAAAAAAAATCAAATATTTTTAAAAATATTTTTTAAAGCATTCAAATCTTCATTGGTATATTATATATACACATCATGATCACATTCAACATTGAGAATTTGTACCAGTATATGACATAACTTAATTCTAATTTTTCCCACTCCCCTACCCAATCTATAATCCCCACCCCTATATACATTAGCTTTGTTTCCTTTTTTATTTTTTCCCTTGTTACTTACCCCTACACTCTATTTCCTTTTAAATATTTTCTATTTCACAGTATCTACTATATGTATTATAACTCATTTACGTCTTCGTTTTCTCATACCAGAAAAAAGATACAGTATTTACATATCTGTGACCTATTTACTTCACTTATGAGAATATCATGGGAGTACATCTATTTGAGTATAAATGACTCAATCTTATCATTTTTATGGCAGAGTAATATTCCATTCTACAAAAGAACCACATCTTCTTTATCCAGTCTCCAGCTGATGGACATTTTGGTTGTTTCCAAGATCTGGCTATCACAAACTGAGCTGATATAAAGATGGGTGCACATATGTTGCTGTGACATGAATCTTTTAATTCTTTTGTGTATATTCCTCGCAGAGGAATAGCAGGGTCAATTGGGACCTCTAGTCTTAGTTTATTGAGGAATCTCCACACTGATCTCCATAGGGGTTATATGAGTCTACACTCCTACCAACAGTGGAGAAGAGTTCCTTTTTCTCCGGAGCCTTGCCAACACTTGTTGTGGGCTAATTCTGAGATAGCAATAGTATGTATGCACCAAATTCTAATGTACCCAACTATATAAAACAAACATTAATAGACATGAAAAGCCAGATAAATACCAATACAATAATAGTAGAGGACTTCAATACCCTGTTGTCACAAAAAGACAAATTGACTGGATAGATAATCAATAAGGAAATACTTGAGCTAAATCAAACTCTTTAACAAATGGACTTAATAGATGTCTACAGAGTATTTCACCCTACAAAGTCAGAATTTACATTCTTCTCAGCTGCTTACGGATCATTCTCCAAAATAGACCACGTGCTAGTTCATAGAACAGGTATAAGTAAATGCAAAGGAATTGAAGTTATCTCCAGTATACTGTCAGACTATCCTGCCTTGAAATTGAAGCTGAATAGCAAAAGAAATTCCAGGATCCTCACAAACACACTCTAATTGAACAACACTCTGTTGACCAACCAATGGGTCACAGAAGAAATTAAACAGTTTTTACAATTAAACGATAACCCCAGTACAACATATAGAAATTTATGGGACACAATGAAAGCAGTTCTATGAGGAAAATTCATGACAGTGAATGCTTATACCTGGAAAACAGAGCAAGCTCAAGTAAACAATCTAATGCTGAACCTCAAGCTACTAGAAGAAGAGGAGCAAGACAAACCCAAAGCTTATACTAGGCAAGAAATTGTAAGGATCAGAGGAGAAATTAATGCAATGGAGACTAAGGGAACAATACAAAAAAATCAGTGAATCAAAGAGTTGGTTTGTTGAAAGGATAAACAGATTTTTTGCCAACCTTATCAAACAAAAGAAGAAAAAGGCTCTCATCCATACTATTAGGAATGAAAAGGGGGAAATTACCACTGACCCAGAGGAAGTCTAGAGGATAATAAACACCTACTTTGAAAATTTGTACATCAATAAAATAGAAAATGTAGAAGAAATGGATAGATTTCCAGACACATATGAATTTCCAAAGTTGAATGAAGAAGATATAGAAATAATAAACACTGCAGTATCAATCTGTGAAACTGAAAATGTAATCAAAACCTACCAACAAAGAAAAGCCCTGGTCCTGATGGTTTTACTGCTGAATTATACAAAACTTTTAAAGAAAAGTTAGTGCTGCTACTTCTCAAACTCTTTAATAAAATTGAAAAGGAAACAGTATTCCCAAATTCATTTTTGGAAGCAACCATTACCTTGATTCCAAAAGCAGAGAAAGACCCAACCAAAAAGAGAACTACAGGCCAATATCCCTAATGACCATCAATGCAAAAATCTTCAATAAAATTTTGGCAAGCAGAATACAGAGAATCATCAAGAAGATCATACACCTTGACCAAGTTGGATTCATCCCAGCGATGCAAGGATGGTTCAACATATGTACATCAATAAGTGTAATGCACTATATTAACAGACCCAATGACTAAAACCATATGGTTACCTCAATTGATGCAGAAAAAGCATTTGACAAAATACAACACCTATTCATGATCAAATTCAAATCATTATTGGTACATTATATATACACATCATGATCACACTCAATGTTGAGAATTTGTACCAATATATGACATGACTTAATTCTCATTTTTTCCCATTCCCCTACCTGCCCTACAACCCTGCCCCCATATACATAAGCTTTGTTTCCATTTTTTTGTTACCATCACAGTATTTTTCCCCTTGTTACTTACCCCTACACCCCATTTCCCTTTGAATATTTAAGAGCAGGGGAGACTGTCCTTGAAAAGCCGCGGTAGCTGAATGACCTTGGATGAATCACTTGAGGCTTCCATTTTCCAAACTGTAAAGTGGGCATTGATCCTGCCAACCTCATGCATGTGTTGTGAAAATGAAGTGGTGTGACATTTGTGTATAACAAATCGAAGTCATTATTGTGACAGTGACCATGGGAATGATGACTGTCTTAGTAATTTTTCTCTTTGCCAGACAAAATACCAATAGCCAAAGTCAAAGGAGGAAAGGTTTATTGTTGCCCACAGTCTATAGAGGTTTCAGTCCATAGGTGGCTGGCTCCAAAGCAGGGTGATATGTCAGAGGAACACTGCAGAGGAGAAACAGTTCATGGTAGGTGGAAGGCAGCAAGGCAGCAACACAGCGAAGCAGCAAGGAAGCAAGCAGCCAGCAGCAGATGATAAGCAGCAGCACAGTGAGGAGGCAGCAGGTGCTAAGTGACAATGGGAGCTCTATTTCTGTTCCTTATACTGTATCCAGGATACCTGTCCTTAGTACAGGTAGCATTCTCCCCCAGGGTGGAGCACTCAGAAATCCTAGCATTGCACCATGAATCAATCCCAGCCTCATATTCTTCTTTTTTGAGACAGGGTTTCTCTTTGCAGTTTAGGCTGGTCCTGATCCGACCTCAAACTCAGCAATCTTCCTGCCTCTGCCTCCTGAGTACTGGGATTATAGGCATGAGCCACCACGCCTGTCACTGTGGTATGTGGTACTGATTGCTGGTGGATGTGAGTCACCGAGTCACCACACCAGACATTGTTGTATGTGGTTACCAGGGATCACACCCAGGCCCTTGTGCTTATAATGCAGCCAGTGGAACCATTGAGTTAAATCCCCAGCCCCAGCCTCATATTCTTAATCGTAGCATCACACACTCTAGATCCAGACACCTCTGAAAGACTTTACCTATGACTGCAAGAGCCTTTTGGGGGACAAGCCCAAGAAACAAGCCATAACAATGTCATTCCTTCATCCATTTTTTCATCCAACAAAGATCTCTTCTCTGAGCTCCTGCTGGGCACCAGGGCTCAAACATTCCCTGACTCCTGGGGGTCACAGTCTCGGCAGTCAACTTGCAAACCTGCAATTCCACGCCCAGATCATGCACGCTGTGGTAAGAGGTCCTGTCAGATCCAGGTGCACAGAGAACAAGCCCCAGGGCACCAGTAGGAGTCAGGAGAGGGTTTGTGGAGAGGGAGACGTTAGTGGTCAGGGTTGAAGGAGTGGACTCTGGTCAGATGGACAAGCTGGAGGAAGTCCCACAGGCCAGGTATGACTTAAATGTGGACCAGAGGTGGAGAAACAACAGGGATACTTAGCAGGCTGGACCCTGCAGCATAGAGCGGCATCTGGACCCCAGGGCCACCAGCGTGCCAGTCCACCTCCTCACCCAGGTGGCTGTGCACAGTCACATCCAGATGGCTCATGCCTATAATCCCAGCACTCAGGCCCGCAACAGGGTCAGTTTGGTGATGAAGGTAGTGACGATGATGTGACGGTGTTCTGACATCACTTGTGTGCAGTGCAGGACCGACTCCCTGAAGATGGCAGCGTGCGGATCTTCCCTGAGGTGTTTTATTCGCAGGCTTTCCTTGGACACAGAGCTACTGGATGTTCATGGGTGGTGGGAAAGAGTCAGAAACCCTGGATCCATTCTTCTAACTGCCGAGAGCTGCATTTTCCTCTGTGCCTCTGGGGTCCCGCATGAAGTGGCCCTGGCCAGGTATTCATAAATATAGTGAGGTCTGATCCCCTCATGGCCATGGGAGTAGAGAAGAGAATGCTCTGAGAGGGACAGGGTCACACAATGAGACCGAGCAGTTCCCAGCTGCACCTACGTCCTGTCCATCCGGACTCCTGCTCAAGCGCTGCCTCAGCCTGGTAGACAGAGCCCTTGCTGGCAGCTGGACTGGCACTCACCTCTGCTCATTCCCCCGCCTGTGAGCAAGCAGCATCCTTCCCAGGACTCCTCGAAGTCATACTGTCTACTTGACGAAAGGCATCTGGGGCCTGCCAGCCCCTCCTCCTCCTGAGTGGGAAACACAATACGCTGATAATGATCTAATATTTATACAACGCCTTTCTACCAGATGCATCCCAACAAAGTTTACAAGCTGTCCCTGCGGCTGGCCCGTCGCAATGTATTCCAGACCCCCTCCCCGCCCCCACCCCCGCCCCCCTCCAGGGCGGGGTGGCCCGATGCCAGCAGAGGCTCGTAAATCCACCTGAGTGACGGAGAGCCCAGCTGGCACCTTGTGCCCTCTCGGGCCACTGCCCCGGGTGAGTCATGTGTGCTTGGGACTGGGAAAGAAAGCCACTGAGGGAAGGGCAGGGCTGTGCTCAGGTCTTGAGGTTTAGCCAAAACTCACAGCGCCCAGGGAGCCTCTCCCGGCCCTCCCCAGCCTCAGACCCGTGGGAGGGACGAGGGAGGACCCGGCTGGCCGGGCACAAATGTTCCTCCCAGTCACTTCCTCTATGGCGGCTCCATGAATGAGGATTTGTGTTCGTTCCCTCCCCATAAATTGCCCTTGGTCACCAGGGCCATGTTCTGTGTCAGAGTCCCTGACCACCAGCCTCGGACAAGCCCTGCTTTGTGAAGTCCGGGTAGAAGACAAACAAATGATTATTACCTTCGCTTATCCCCTCCCCCCACCGCCTTTTCTTGGCCTGGAGTTAAGACCCTTTTTCTCTGTCAACAATTTTGACTTTGTTCCCTGAGAAGGAAACGGCTCCAGGAGGGACTGGAGAGATGCTGCCTGGGAGAAAATGGTTCAGGGAGGAGGGCGAAACAAGACAGAGGTTACAGGAAATGGCAGACATTTTTTGTTGAATTAAACCATTAGGAGTGACCCCCAAACCAGAGCCAGGCAGAGGGAACAACTGGATACATTTAGGTCAGGACGAGCGGCCAAGTGAGGAGCTGAAACCAATTACCATAAATGAATGTTTCTCTTTTATTCACGACCACCGTGCCTGTTCCCAGGATGCTCTTGGGCGTCTTATAAAAACAGATGAACTCTCTGGTTTTGTTCGGGGAGTTATTAGCTAATGCAACTGTTGGGCAATTTATCAAACATTAGCACATGCTGAGATTAATGACCAAGAGACGTCACTGCCTGGTCCTAAGCGGCAGAGGCTGCTGGAGTTGGGGCTCAGGAGAGGGTCTTTTTCTTGGTATGAATATTTACAGAGGTTGTTGGTGCCCTAAAAATGCTTTAAACCTACCCCTGCTGTGGGGTCCTTTTGGTGGTAAGAGTCGGTCCGGACCCCTGGTAGGTCTAGGGTTCAAATTCTGCTCATGGCCCAAGCACCTGGCCGCTTAGGCTCCCTGTGGTCTTTCTCCCGCTGGACCACAGCAGATGCTGTGTGTTCTGGCCTGGGTGACTTCCCCACCGTGTCCACCTAACTGAAGCCCGCTCCTACTTCAACTCAAATCCAATTCCCCAGGGCCTCAGACTTCCCCCCACTCAGGTCACAGCTCACCCTGTCCTGGGCGGGAACCGGAGGTTTTTAGGTGGACCACCTGGACCAGGGGTGGCAAACCTTTCAGAGTTTTCAATGATACCCACAGCCTACTGTATCCTGTGTGCCATAGGTTTGATATACTGGCCCAGACTGTGATATCCCAGGAATCAGAAGTCAGACTGCCTTCGTCTCCCTAGCACCTAATAGGACCTCGGAAAGGGGTGTGTCTGGTTTCTGCATGGATGAGGGCCTGGTGGACACAGCCCTCCTTCCAGGCTCTCTCTCTGCTGACAAGAAAGGACCATGATTCTCCCAGCCCAGCTCCCCCTTACTGTGGGGCTTCAGCAAACTGGTGTCAGTCTGAGAGCTGTACAGGGGAGGAGGCAGACCTGCGTTTGGGGCTGGTGCAGCCGCTTTCTCTGGGAGGGCCTCAGTCTCCTAATCTGTGAAATGGGCTTGGTAACTCCTCCTCCATTCTCCTCGAGAGAAAGTTGCCAAAGGCTGCCTAGTTTGGGGACATTTTCAGTCCAAAAAGAGTGGAGAAGGATCAGATTGAGTTAAGATTCTTCTAGTGCTTACCCTCAGTGTGAGGAAAGGGGTGCTTCCTTATAGGGTTTTGTCTAAAATGCACCTTTCATGTTGTGGTGGAGAGAAGAGCTATCTTCAGAGTCCGCAGCAGCTGGTTCAGCCCAGCTCAGCTGGATCTTATTCACACCGTCTCTTAGAGGTTTGTGAAAAATGGGACAATGGTTCTTCACGCCCTGTGGGATGTCAGTATCTGGGAAGTGCTGAGTCCGGCCACTGGCCCGGAGCTGGGACTCATTAAGTGGTAGCTGTGATTATTGCTGTTCATTACATTAACAAGTGCCACTGCCACTGCCAGGCATGAAGAATGGGCGGAATGGCCCTCGGGCCGCCGTCTTCTTTGTCTTTGCTTGTCACTATTTTGTACTAGTCTGGCTGTCACAGAATTAACAGTCTTCCTCTTTGTTTAATTCCACCCCAGCGTCGCCCCTGCGCCAGGCTCAGCAGCGGGCTTTTCCCTGTGAGCTGCACCATCCGGGTCAGTGGGGCTGATGGCTGACGTGTGCCAGGAAAGCCGGCCTCCTCCTCCCTCAGATTTTCCGTTTGCAGCTGGGAGGGAGTGGGGGGGCTGGCAGAGAGATTACAAAGCGGGCACCGGCTCTACTCCCGCCCCGTGTGGGGGGTGAGGCACTGCCCGGGAGCTGCTCCCAGCGGGTCTGAGGCGGCGGATCCACCACTGGGGCAGCGGTGGTGAGACTGGCACTTGGGCTTTATTTATTTATTTTTATGAAAGCTCTAAAAGTTTTGCCATCCCTGCACTAGGATGTACAGAGACCTCTGGGCTGGAAAAATGGGAGAAAAGGACAGAAACGGCACAGAGGATCTTCCTGTCCCTTGGGAGGGACAAAGGGCTGGCTGTGGACTCTGGGACTTGACTCCAGGACTCAGTCATCTTTGTCCATAAAATGGGAACAAATGTGGCTCACAATCTCTTTTAGGAAAAGTTGGGGCAGAAGTGTTTGGAAGTCGGAAGTTTTCGGATGTTTAGAAAGTGTTTTTACAATTCCGTATTTCGTAAGAGCCCTGCAGCTGGGTGAGGAGCGCAGCCTGTGAGCAAGCCACTCCCTGCAGGGGGAAGTGTGACTACGGACATCACATGGGGTCAGGGAAGATCCGAAGTAACCCGTGGAGGTTCAGATCAGGTTTTTTGACACCAAATTAATGTTTTACAAGCTTCTGGAAACACTCTTTATTATATATAGATCTTAGATTTTGGGATCAGGGAACAAAGACTGGTGTGTCTGCACCACAGACTGTGACGGCAATAGCAAAAGACGGGACCTCTTAGGCAGCTTGCAGACTTTCAGGAAATGGGAATCGCTGGCACCCCCAGAGCAGTGGTCCTAAACCTGGGCTACCCGTGGGGTGCCCTGGGGAGCCTTAAGAGCTGAGGGTCCCTGGACTTGACTCCCCTGGTGACATTAACCCTGGAATGGGGGGTGTGGACAATTGCCAACTGTTCCTTCAGTGGTCTGTCCTTCCTTCCTTCCTTCCTTCCTTCCTTCCTTCCTTCCTCTTTCTTTCTTTCTTTCTTTCTTTCTTTCTTTCTTTCTTTCTTTCTTTCCTTGTTTTCTTCCTTTTCTCTTCTTTTTCCTGGTGAAAACTCCACTGAGATACAATTCACACACTGTACGATTCACCTACTTAAGCTGAATAATTTAGTGGCTCTAATATATTCAGAGCTGTGTACCCCTTACC
>PVIR01010274.1:0-50536 GCA_004026965.1 Petromus typicus
CTATTCTCTTTTGGTCATTTTATATACTTCCATAAGATCCTAAACATTAAATCTACAAATTAATATTTCACCACTTTCTGCTAATTCAATGGCCTTAAACCTTTTTAATAGCATCTTTCTACTTCTCTGTGTGGTATTGCAGTTATGTAGTTAAATTTATAACATAAGCAAATATAAACTCTAAGTAAATTTACTCTATAATAAAAAATATCCAATTTGATCTGTTGTTCTTCCTCTTGTTCTGCTTTCCAGTAGGGTTGGGTAGCAGCAGGGGCTGCTGACCCTGGATCAGGAACTGAGAAGACTCAAATCTGGATTTCAACCCCTTCTGAGGGCTGTGCTAACTGCTTCCTGTTTTCAGTTCACTTCACATTTCCATCAAAGGGATTTAGGATGTAAGGTTTCATGGCTGCTCCCTGAAGCCCTATGCATTTACCAGAGTTCCTCTATCTACACTGGCCCCATACCCTAGATTGTGTTTCTGGGGACCTGTGACTTTGGTTTGCTCTGCTTAGCCCTTTGCTCTGTGTCTTCCCTTTGGAATTTACCTCTAGGCAAAAAAGATGTGGCCCAGCATCCGAGCTTCATTGTATACACTTCTCTCATTCCAGGCACCGATGTTCTCTGATTTCTCCTTGTCTTGGTAGCTCTCAGATGCCACAAGATACGCATCCAATTAGTAGAATATACAACTGATTGAAATAAGCTGGGTACATTGTTCTAAATAATAGAATCTCCTATTATCAGAAGTGAAATTCTAGGATCAGTTTAAAAATCATTCAAATTGATTATCCTGCATGGTGTCACTAGTGACTCAGACTGCTGGTATTTAATATAGGAATAGCATTTACTTGTGTACATAGGCTATGTTTTAGAAATACAAGTAATTATTTCAGGCAAAGAAAGCATCCACTGCATGACATCACTTATTTTTTGAAGTGAGATCATGCAAAGGGAGAAGAACAGTGTCTCTATGAGCTAGAAAAATGAGAAATGGAAAGATGTTAGTCAAAGAGCAGATGGTTTCAGTTGCACAAAAGATGTGCAGATGTGATGTGCACCAGTGTCACTGTGGATAACAGTACAGAGGTGGGCACTGAAGACTGCAAAGTGTGTGCATCTTAAATGTTCTCATAGAAAAATAAAGAATGATTAATTATATAAAGCAATAAATATATTAATTAGCTTTAGGGTAGTTAGCATTTCATAATGGGGCACATAGTCAAAACCCTATTTTGTACATTAGTTATGTTTGATTTTATTTTCAAAATATACTTTAGTACAACTGAAAAAATACAGGAATAAATACTAATGCTATATAAATATAAGTAAACTTCAAAATAATACCTATCAAAGAGCCTGTTACCAATCATGGAAATAAATCAAAAGATGAACAAAAATCTGTTTGAGTCCTTTGAAAAGAAAATCCCATTGGTACAGAGGGCACAGTTTTAACACAATAAAAGCCATGATTAGAAAACATTCTACAAAGTACTACAAAGTACTTTGGAATTTATAAGTACAGAATAATACAAAGAAATCCTGGTAACCATGGAGAATATCACACAAACTCTTGTCTCTGGAGCTGATAGATAAATGAGAATAATAAAGCTAACATTTTTTTGGATTAATTTAAGCTAAAGACATAATTATTGAGTAGAAGGTGTATTTTCAGAAACATTTTAACAAAGAAACAGAGAATGGATAGCACGTCTTTCTGATCCCGAGGCCATTTGTTCACTAGATCTGGCTGAGGGCCACCTTGAGACCTAGCACATCCTTTCTGAGCATCTGCAGTTCAAAGCCAATCTTATGACAACACTGTCATGTTACTTACCAAATTCATTCTTTCTCTGAGCACAGTTGTCCTTCAGAGCATGGATGTTGCTTCAGAGTGAAGGCAGAAAGCTCATGTCACCCTGAGACAGAGCAGAGAGGACTCAGAGTCTCTTCTCTGGCGCCTCTTGATTCCAGGGAATGTCTCCCTTGGAATGTATACAGACCCTGCAGCACCATATGGATGTGTTTGGCGTCCTCTCCATTACAACAGCAATACCTCCTTTCTGTCGCTGCCACATCGCTGTCACTAGGCTGTATCAGGCAGAACAAAGAGTCTGTATGGTGTTCTTTCTCATTGTCTAGGTATCACCACTATCTTGAGATTTACTCTTGCAGGTGAACCTACAGTGCCTGGAGTACACTGAAATTGAGGGGCTTATGCAAAATAAAGATGTGTGATGAAAAAATATTCTGTTCCTGTGAATGATAGCTACTTCTACCCCTGTCTCTATGCATCATCCAAAAAATAGAGTCTGTGATGCAATGGATCCCTGGAATATCGGCAAGAGATATGGGCTTTGACATTAGAAGATGTGTTATGCATTATCTATGAGGCAATGATACTCTTCCATGTACGGTAATTAACAGTATAAAATATTTATTTTCAGTAATAGAGAATGTTCCATAATTCAGTTTGCATTTTAACCCGTACAATAGAATTTATAATTGATACACTCAAGACCATTTCTTAGTACATTTCTTCCAAGAAAAACATAAATCTATTCACATTTGTAAGCTTTTCTAGATTAAGAACAAGAATGCAATCTCATCATAATGAGTATTACCCCATTTTCTTACTCAATGAATTTTAAATAATTTTTGAAACTTGATAATGGCATAACAAGGTAAGACAGAAGCTAATGTATTAGGACAAACATCTCTCTGTTCACTTCTTTTATGTGAAGGAAGTTCCTTCCTTCACATAAAGTACCTTATGAAATGATTGGAAAAGCAGGAAACATAATCTCCTCAAACTGGACATTTTTTTTCACATAGATATGACAGAGTATCTGGATTCCTCTGTCTTTAACTTAAGTGAGAGACACGTAGTGTATTAGTCCTAGACTTTTGGGAAGTACCAATTATTCCTCTCAAAATTCCTGTGGTCTTAAGATAATTCTGCGGGACAGAATTGTGATGCATGTCATGTTTGATTCTGGAATTTGGTTCTGTGTTTATGTGAACAAAGTTATGGTGGGTAGAGAGGGAGAAAACAGAGGTGTTTTAAATGATTTCCGGTCATATTAGGGGATACAAACAGACCCTTTACGTTCCTTCTGTCTGTTTGTCATTCTTGACTGTTTGTGTGTCTCATTATTTCTGGCAAGTCATGGGATTTGGCTTTTTTAAAGGACTACAAAGGTACATGCTTCTTGACCTGAATTTTTCTTAGTTTTGAATCTAATAGGAAACAACATTTTAGATTCAAATGCGTGAAAATATTGTTTTAATGAAATGAAGAAAAAACATGGTATTGACTCTTAAGTCTTCTTGTGTTTGTCTATGAATTTTCTCTCCATCTCTACCTCCAAACCTCTGCCAATGCTCCAATTCTTCTTCTCTCCGCATATCAGAAGTTAATCCCTCAGAATAGCAGCCCTCGAGCTCAAGTTTCTGGCTGCTTGACATCTAGCAAATTGTTATCTTCATCATTCCTTGTACTTTGCTTGCTAAGTAGAAATTCTTTCCTATGTGAAAGATGGCTTTTGACCAAGTATACAGAGACAGTCTAGACTCCCACTTCTCCTTATATACAAACTGAGAATGTAAAACCTTTTGAAGTTGAATGATCATTTCTGTAGGTTGATGTTTCACTTGGTTCACTTGGATTCATGCTGTTACCCTCAGAGCTGACTCATGTCAATACAGATTTGACTCAGGTGGAATTGGTATTCACAACACTGGAATTTTTGACAGGTTATGACAGTCCTCAACTTTTTAATCAGGTTTGCCAAAGTTTAGGTGGGAGACACAAGTCTCACCAAGGAAAAGAATTGACAAAGCATTATGGGAAATTAAATATCTTGACTCTGATAAGTATAAGTAAATCTTTTCAGAAATATTTTGTTTATATCTACCCCTTAGAGTTTTGATGTTGCTGTTTACCATATTGAGAAATGAGTTTCTTCGAAGTGTATGATCTGATATGAGAGGAGGTTCTATTCATCATTTAGAAAAATGTTCCTAAAATCCCCTTATATTTCTAATAAACTACACTCTTCCCTAAAATAGTACTTATTTATTTAAAATTACTCTCAAATATAAAACATGACTTAAAAGATCAGGAAATCTTTTGTGTATATAACATTTAGATCAAATGAACAAAAGACAATGCAAAGTATTTATGAAACATGGTTTGCAAATGGAGTTTGTCAGGTAGAGAGCAGATTAAGACATGAATATAATACCAGCAAACAGAATTAACATCCTAGAAATAAAACCGTGCATTTATAGCCAATTCACCAAGTTCCCCAAAACATATATTTGAGAAAGGGATAGAATTTTCATTAGATAATCTTGGGAAAATTAGATATCAACATGAAAAAAAATTGAAATTAGACCCTATCTCTCACCCCACGCTAAAATCAATTAAAATGAACAAATATCTAAGTGGAAGGGATATAATTGCTAGAAGAAAAATAAAGGAGAAATACTTGAAGATATATGTACAGGAAAAGATTACAGTGATTTCTGACTTATGAACTCAATTAATTTGTGAGAGTTGGTTGTTAACTCCAGCTGGTCAACTGAAGACTCAAGCTCCTCTACACAGCCTTCAAAGTCTCTTTCCTGTACACAGACAGATCTCAGTGTCCTTAGAGAGACACTGATCCAGGAAATTTTAATTAACCCACACAGAAAAGGATATTTTCATGTTCCTTCCAGAACTCTTGCAGATTTAAATCTATATCTAAGACCATCTGGAAGGACAAGTGGCTGGAATTAGAGTAACAATTCAAGACTTCAGTCTTAAGTTAAAACTAACCTTCTAGGGTATAACTGAAGTTGTTTTGCTATGTCAGGGCAGTTGAAACCAGTTCACATACACAGAAATATGAAGTCATGTAAAGATACAGAAACAATTATCCAAACACGTACAAATTTTTCAAATAATGTGAATAGTAATTTCCTCAAACAAGATGTTCAAATATCCTAAAAATAGAATATGAAGTTGGGTGCCATGGTATGTGCTAAATATCCAACTCTCTGAGATGCCCAGGTTTGAGTAATTATTCAACTTAATAAGGGATTGTGTCAGAAAATAAAAAAAAGGATAAATAAATGGTTGGAAATGTAGCTTAGTGTAAAAATCTGAGCTTGCAGTTCAATTTTCAATACTGAAAATAACAACAGTAGCAGCAGCGGCAGCAAATGAGCAAACCCTGAATAATATAAAATCCAGTGCAGCTGAGGTCAAAATGTCCAACCCTCCTGATGCCTGGATGATCTCTTGTTTCTTTATCTTCTGTCTTCTCTTCTTTCCTTTCCTCCTCAGATGTTTATGGTGTGTTTGATTTTTTTCATTACACTTCTATAGGGGCTGAGGATAGTGAAAAAAGAAAATGTTCAGAAAGGAATCTATGCAAACACTGAAGTGTATGCGGTTAGACACAGAAAGACAGCAACAGAAGTCAGTAGAAAGAATATCACAGAGACTCTCTTAGCTTTCCTAATTTTCTTGTTATGGAGTGATCTGAAAGTCCTATGAACTATGATACTCCTCAACTCACTGGGGTCTATGTGCAGGCTTGAATAGTGTATTATCTAGGTTGACTAAAAATATTGCAAGTTCAGTAGCTTAACTTTTATTTTAAAAATCACTCTACTGTTTTGTCAAAAAGAAATGCAACAGGATTTTGCCCCATTTTCTGTTGCCTAGGACTTGATTGTGTGTGATATCTACTGCATTTTCCTCCAGACCCTGGCAACTTGGCTGATTTTATAACAAGATTGATAAACTCTAGAGACTCTATTGAAGTAGAAGTCAAGACATGAAAATAAAAATCAGACACAGAAATCTGGGATGAGCCAGCCAGACAAAAAGGATGAAAGAGGAGAGGGAGACACTGAAAACATTGATAAAAGGCAATATGGTGCCAGAGAGGCCATGGAAAGGAGAAGGACTGATGCCCAGTTGGGTAGATAACTTACGAGTGTGGTGGATAAATATAAGCGTACATCAAAGATAAAGCAAGTTAGAGGCTGAGCAATAATTTAATATAACACACTCACCTTTCAGATCTATAAAAAAACAGTTTATGCAACTGAAGGAATTTTCAAATCACTCAGGGGATTTCAGAGATCATCAGAAGAGAAGTGAGGACAAAGAGAGAAACTGGGATCCAGGGAAGAAGTGAGAGTCGATATGGACATTAGGGTCATAGGGAAATGAAAGATGGAGCAAAGGTCACCTGGACTGTGGAAGACAAATTGTTTTCACTGATACAGAATTTCTACGAGAAAGAGATTGTCAGTAGGAAGAGTGAGACAGTCATTATTGATTACAGAGCAAATTGAGGTGCTGAAATCAGAGATCAAACATATTGAGAGACAGAAATTCTCTCGCCTTCAAATGTCACACCTGTCACTACAGTGTTTGTAGATCTTTGGCCAGGTGGAGACCCTCAAGATTGTGAAAGAAGGGGGCCAGGGAGTTAACTCAGTGGTTCCGGTGCCTGTCTTGCAAGCGCAAGGACCCGGGTTCAATTCCCAGTCATCATATACCATACTAGGTGTGGAGACTCACCCCAGTGGCAACCAGTACCACATACCACAGTGCCAGGCATGGTGGCTCACGTCTGTAATCCTAGCACTCGGGAAGCAGAGGCAGGAGGATTGCTGTGATGTGAGTTGGAGGCTGAGCTCAGGACCAGCCTGAACCACAAAGTGAGACCCTGTCTCAAAAAATCTAAAAAAGAAGATTGTGAAAGAAACTCTGACAGCTGCTCACCCTGGTGAGCAAAAGGTGGGCGGTGCTTACCCAGGTGCACTTGAGAATGAAGGCTCTGTGTCCTCCTGTCTCCAGGCTTCTTGCAACATTCTAGAGGCTGTGGCTGGAGCTAAGTCCCTGGGGCTCCCAGATGGGTCAGGATCTTTCTTTTCTACAGATTCCTGGCCTTGTTCTCTTTCTCTCCTGCTTCTTTATTTTTCTACATGTTCTTATCCTTCCTATCTCCACAGCCTTCCAGGAGCCAATTTCTTTCTATGTCATCCAAATTTCATTCTTCTTCAACAGCACCTGGACACAAATTCAAGCCTCTGGCTGGTTGGGGGATTTGCAGATTGATGGGTGGGATAGTGATAGAGGCACCACCATATTCCTGAAGCCCTGGTCTAAAGGCAACTTGAGTGATGAAGAGGTTGTAGAGATGGAGGAGCTATTTCGCCTCTACTTCTTGGGATTCGTCACAGAAGTAGAGAATCGTGCCAGTGCTTTCCAGATGGAATGTGAGCCCACACTTCAGACTGAGGGGCAGAGGGTTTTCACTTGTTTCTGTCCTCTCTTGCTTCAAGCCGCTGCTATCTCTTGTCTTTCTCACCTCTTCCCACATTCACCCAACTTTTTCTGCTGTGCAATGTCGTCTCAGCCTCCAAAGTACACAAAATGTTCCTGAGTTTTGCTTCCTAGGCCCTGGCACATTAGAAAACATGAAGTTGCTTCTCATTCTCCTACACTGTCTTTCAGACCTAAAGTGAGGCTCCCTTTCTCATAGGTCCTTTCTACCTTCTCTTTCCTGAGCTTTCCTTGCCATGTTACCCTCTAATTCCTTCTGCAATTAAGTATTTGTGACTCTCTCCTACTTTGCTAACCTCTATGTCTTCTTCCCTCTTAAACCTATGCACGTTGTACATTCTACCTTCCCTCCTTGACATGCACATCACTACCACTTCATAATACTGAGATCTGCTAACTAATGCAATGATTTTCTTCACTGCTGTACGTTTCTGACTTGAGTTACACAGATTTTGCAGTCCCACCCACTTCTGTCTCTTATTTCCTATTGAATTTCATGTCATTGTTTCCTCCCAATGGAAGGGCATTGCATTGAGATCCAGGGCATTGCAGGCTGTGAGTTGCATCCTGGAGGTGCCATTGTACCCTTCTTAAGGGGAGCTTTAGGAGGACTGGATTTCCTGAGCATCAAGAATCATACATGTTGGCCAGCCCCAGAAGGTGGCATCAGGGCACAGAAATTCTGCATGCTGATCTTGCAGTACAAAGGCATCTGTGATATTCTGAAAAACCTCCTTGTAGAGACTTGCCCCAGACATCTGATGAGCGTCCTAGTGGCAGGGAAGGCAGATCTGCAGAAACAAGGTCAGTCCTCTGCTCTTTCACTCACATCACTGTCTCCAATTCCAGAGTAAGAACATACTAGAAGAGTTTGCTCAGTGATTTATCACACTCTCAATGTGTAGAAGAAACATTATCCAGGGGCCGGGGAGTGAGCTCAGTGGTTCCAGTGCCTGTCTTGCAAGCGCAAGGGCCCGGGTTCGATTCCCCGGTAACCACATAACAATACTGGGTGTGGAGACCCACACCCAGCAGCAACCAGTATCACATACCACAGTGCCGGGCGTGGTGACTCACGCCTGTAATCCCAGCACTCGGGAGACAGAGGCAGGAGGATTGTGATGTGAGTTTGAGGCTGAGCTCAGGGCCAGCCTGAACCACAAAGCAAGACCCTGTCTCAAAAAACCTAAAAAAAAAAAAAAAGAAAGAAAGAAAAGAAACATTATCCAAAGATGTGGATTTCTGAGTTATGTGCTCTGGCTACAGTTATTATGTGACACTCACCCTACCCATTCCTTTCTCAGTGAAGCCTGAGGTCTGGCTGTCCAGTGTGCCCAGCCCCAGGTCTGGCCATCTGCAGCTGGTGTGCCACGGCTCTGGCTTCTGCCCAAAGACCGTGTGGGTGATATGGATGCGGGGTGAGCAGGAGCAGCATGAAACTCAGAGAGGGGACATCCTGCCCAATGCAGATGAGACCTGGTATCTGAGAGTGACCCTGGATGTGGCAGCTGGGGAGGCAGCTGGGCTGTCTTGCCAAGTGAAGCACAGCAGTCTTGACGGCCAGGACATCATCCTCCACTGGGGTAAGAAACATGTGCCCCAGGCTGGGAATGGTAAGAAGTTGTTCTAGTGTTTGATAAGCACCAGAGAAGACCAGAGGGAGGGACAAGGTGTAGAGGAGAGTTTTAGTAGAGGGAGTTAGAGGTCAAAGAGGAACAGATGTGTTTGGAAAATAAAAGACACATATGCACTAAGGCAGGAGTGGGGTGTCTGTGTGCATTGCTGTGACATTCTCTGTTCCTTTTCCCAATGGGCAGGAAGCTCCATCTCCATCAGCTGGATCATTTTGGCAGCATTAGTCCCCTGCTTGATAACTTTTCTCTTCTTTTTATTATGGTTGTATAAGCACTGGTAAGTTTTTATTTTTTTCCATATATTGTCCCACCCTTCCTTTCTTTTACCTGATTATGGAATATTATCCTCCATCTTTCCACAGCCTTTTCTAATTATCTTTAGTGCTCTGTGTTAAGGAATTCATAAATTTGTAGTAATACATGCTTCTTTGCAACTTTTAACAGTTTTTAATGTTCTAAGTTCATTTACATCTTTTGCAATCATCTTGCCCCCCACAAATCCTTTCCTTTCACAGGAATGCAACTCCCTGCCCATCAAATACTCCTTATTCTGGTCATTCTTTGGGGCTTGTTAGTGCTCGTTCTACTTTATAGCTCTGTGAATTTCACTATTCAAGGTGCATCAAGTAATAAGATTATACAACCTTTTCCTTTTCTTGCCTGATCTCTTTCACTTAGTAATATGTTCTCAAAGCTCATCCATTTTGTAGTTTATGTTAGAATTACTCTCCCAGAGTTTCACAGCATGGACCCAGACCATCTTTTATGTATCCATGCATGCACTGTGGACACTGTCGCTGCTTCCACCCACCCAGTAGTGTTGCTTTGCATATAGATTCACCTATCCATGCTACTATTGTTATAGGACATAAAAGATTACTTTATGATTCCTCGGCATCTCATCTCCATGAGTCAGAGTTAGTTTCATGATTTCCCTAAGTTTAGATTGTCAACCCATGAGTCAATGCACTTATATTTCATCAAATATTCATTGATTCTGATCAAGTCAGAGTCAGCTTATTGAAAACTATTTCACAGAGTACATGTCAGCAAGCATAAATACTTGTGTAACAGGTGTGTGAATATTGCATCTTTTCTCTGGTATGAGAAAATGAAGATGTAAATGAGTTCTAGTATATATAGTAGATATTGTGAAATAGAAAATATTTAAAAGAAAATAGAGTGTAGGGTAAATAACAAGGAGAAAATAATGTGATAGTAATAAAAAAAAGGAAACAAACCTTAGGTATGTAATGGTGGGGGTTGTAGGGTGGGTGAGAGTGTAGGAAAAAAAGAGAATCAAGTCATGTCATATTCTGGTACAAACTCTCAATGTTGAGTGTGATGATGATGTGTATATATAATGTACCAATAAACACTTGAATTAAAAAATAAAATAGTGATTACAGTGCTATTAAAAATAAAGACTTGTGAATATATTTTGAGTTTATATCAATAAAAACTGCACCCAGAGTTTATCCCTTTTCAAGTCTCTGGTTTGTATCTTCTGAGGTGCCTCTATGTTTTATATTTTCTGTTCTGTTAGTATGGTGAATCACTTATTGTCAAGTGGGAAAAGAAAGTTATGTGTTTGCAACTTATTTGTCTTGTTCATAATTATGTATGTGGATTCAGCCTTTGAATTTTTTATTATTTGGAGTTACATAACTATCTTCATTTAATTCTAGCAACATACTTGTCTGATAGTGGTTTTATGGATTCACTGAATCCATAGAAATTCAGAAACAACTCCAGATATACTAAGCCACCTCATCTTTGACAAAGGAGCCAAACAAACCCGATGAAGGAAAGGAAACCTCTTTAACAAATCATGTTGGGAAAACTGTGTTTTAACCTGCCAAAGACTAAAACTAGACCTATCTTTCACCATGCACTAAATTAAAATAAAAATAGATTAGAGAACTAAAGGTTAAAAGAGAAACACTAAATTTGCTGTAAAAAAGGTTAGAGAGAACTCTTGGAGACAATGGCATAGGGAAAGACTTTTGAGCAAAACCTCTGCAGCACAGGAACTAGCAGAAGGAAACAACACCTGGGATCTCATCTTATTAAAACCTTCTGTTACAAACTTTGCACAAAACATAATACAACTTTCATGTACGTAGTGTAACTTAGCAAATCCATTTCCTTCTGTTAGCAAGGTCAAATATTTATGAAATAAAATTTTAAAATATTCTAAAAAAAGCTTCTGCGCAGAAAGAGAATCCATCAGCAGAGAGAAAAGACAAACTATAATATGGGAAAAATTTTTACCAGCTATTTCTCATACAAAGGGCTACTATCAAGAGTATATAAAGAACTCAAAAAAATAAACCCCCCAAATGTAATGTCCCAATTCAAAAATGGGCATCTGAAATGAACAGATGAAGAAGTAAAGGCAGCTAAGAAACATAGGAAGAAAAGTTCAACATCGCTGGTCATCCAAGAGATGCAGATGAAAACAACACTGAGATTCCATCTCATACCACAAAGAATGGCTGCTGTCACAAAACCAACCAACAACAAATGCTGCCAATGCTGTGGAGAGAAAGGAACACTTTTCCACCATTGGTGGGAATGTAGAATGGTATAGCACTGTGGAGATCAGTTTGGAGATTCCTCAAAAAACTAGGTTTAGAGGTCGCATTTGACCCTGCTATTGCTGTTAGATATATACATGCAATAATAAAAAGTTTCGTATGTGTACCCATGTGAACAGCAGCTCAGTTTGTGAGGCTGAATCCTGAAAACAACCCAAATGCCCATAAACTAGAGACTTGATAAAGAAGATGTAGTAGATTTTCTTTCTTTCTTTCTTTCTTTCTTTCTTTCTTAAATAAAATGGAGTATTACTTTATCGTAAAGAATGATAAATTTATATCATTTATACTCAAATGAACATACCTTGAGGACATATTCATAATTGAAATAAATAGGATAAAATGTGTAAATATGTATCATTTCTCTGGTATGAGAAACTGAAGGTATAAATGAGTTCTAAAATGTATGATAGGTATTGTGAAATAGGAAGAAAATGTTCAAAGGCAAAAGAGAGGTCAAGCCTAGCAAAGAAGGGAAAGAAAATTATTGATGGTAAAAAGGAAATAAATCTTATTTTATAGGGCATGGGAGATTGTAACGGGTCAGAAGAATGTGAAAAAATGAGATGTTGTATCATTTGCTGGTACAAATCCTCAATGTTGGATGCCATCATAATGTATATATAAAATGTACCAATAAATCATTTTAAAAGTTTAATTCATCACCTGATAAAATTTAACTTCAAAATAAATTTTAACTACAATAAATACAGTAAATAGTCCCCTTAACTTGTTTTTCTTTTTCTTGTTCTGCTTTCCAGTGGGGTTGGGTAGCAGCAGGGACTGCTGACCTTAGACCAGGAACTGAGACGATGCAAAGCTCGATCTCGATCTCTGCTGAGTGCTGTTCTGATTTTTTTCTCTCTCCAGTTCACCTCACACTTCCAGGACAGGGCTCCTCTGTCCACGCTTACTTCAAACCCCAGACTGTGTTTTAGGGAACTGTTGATTCTGTGGGTCGCTCCACTTAGCCTCTTACTCTGTGTCTTCTCTTTGGAATTCACAAGTGCCTGTAGGTAAAGGGATGCTGCCCAGAGCCTGGGCTTCATTTTCTACACTTCTCTCCTTCCAGGCACCGAGGTTCTCTGATCTCTCCCTGTCTTGGTAGCTCTCAGATGTCTTCCAATTCCTGTTCTTATTTAGACTCTAGCATAAGCCGGACTAAGTAGGATATATGGTGCTGAACCAGAGGATCTCCCATTGCCAGAAATGAAATTCTAGTGCCATTTTAAAAGTGGGTTAGCCTCTGGAGTGTCACAAATGAAATGTATTCCTCGTATTTGACATTTGAATAGTATATTCTTGTGTGTATAGGCTATATTTTAGAACATCCAAGTGAAATATGTCAGGCACAGAAAAGCAAGAACAGCATGCTATCACTTAATATAGAAGGTAAATTCATGCAAAAGGAAAGAAAAATAGTGTATTCCAGGGGCTGAAGAATAGGGAAATGGAAATATGTTGGTTAAAATGTAGGCAATTTTAACAATGCAAAAGAAGATTTGGAGATGTAATGTATAATAATTTGACCATTGATAATGATACTATGTGGTATATTTGAAAATTGCCAAGTATGTAGATCTTAAGTGTTCTCATAGAAATAGACAAGGATGCTTAACTACATAAGGTAATAAGTATATTAATTAGCTTCCTGGTTATTAGCATTTACTATGTGTGCATAATCAAAACCTTGTATTTTATACATTTTTATATTTAATTTTATTTTCAAAATATACCTTAATAAAGTTGGAAAGCAAAAAATTAAATGAGTAAATATTACAGGAATATACACATATGGAATCCTGAAAATAAATATGTATCTAAGAACTTTGACCAGTCATGGAATAAGTCACAGCAGAAACAAAAATCTTATTTGAATTCTTTGGAAAAAAATCATAGCTCACAGAACATTCACTTAAATTTATACGAGTACAAAAATATTACCTAAAAACAAATTTATAGAATTATTCCCATATTATTATTATTATTATTATTATTATTATTATTATTTTAGGTTTTTTGAGACAGGGTCTTGCTTTGTAGTTCAGGCTGGCCCTGAGCTTAGCCTCAAACTCATATCATAGCAATCTTCCTGCTTCTGCCTCCCCAAGGGCTGGGATTACAGGCGTGAGCCACCATGCCTGGCACTGTGGTATGTGGTACTGATTGCTGCTGGGTGTGAGTCTCCACACCCAGTATTGTATATGGTTACTGGGGATCAAACCCGGTTCCTTGTGCTTACAAGACAGGCACCGGAACCACTGAGCTAAATCCCCAGCCCCAATTTCCATATTATTTTCTTACATGTGATAATTGAACTATCTGAGCTCAACTTTTGTTACATGTTTCCAGGGAATTTTTTAGGTTGGGAAATAGATTTTTTTTAATTTTTATCTTTATTGGTACATTATGAATGCACATCGTAATCACATACAACATTGAGAGTTTATACCAGAATATGACATGACTTGATTCTCATTCTTTCCCTTTCCCCCTGCCTTGCAGCCCTCCATCCCCTATATACATAATCGTTGTTTTCTGTTTTCTTTATTATTACCACTTTCATTTTCCCTGGTTATTTTTTTTTAATTTAAGTTGAAATCTTTATTGGTACATTATATATATATACATCATGATTGCATTCAACAATGAGAATTTGTACCAGTATATGACACAACTTAATTCTCATTTTTTTCCCGTAACCCTGCCCACCCTACCACCCCCACCCCCCCATATACATAAACTTTGTTTCCTTCCATTTTGTTATAATCTCATTATTTTTCCCCCTTCACTCCATTACGCTTTGAGTGTTTTCTATTTCACAATATATAACATACATTCTAGAACTCATTTATAGCTTTGTTTTCTCATACCAGAGAAAAGATATGACATTTACACATCTGTGACCTATTTATTTCACTTATGAGGATGTCCTCAAGGTACATCCACTTAAGTATAAATGATTCAAACTTATCATTTTTTATGGCAGAGTAATGCTCCCTTCTGTAGAAGAACCACAGCTTCTTTATCCAGTCTCCAGTTGATGGACATTTGGGTTGTTTCCAAGATTTAGCAATCACAAACTGAGCTGCTATAAACATAGGTGCACATATGTCACTGTGATATGAATCTTTTAATTTTTGTGTGTATATACCTAGCAGAGTGATGGCTGGGCCAAATGGGGCCTCCAATCCTAGCTTTTTGAGGAATTTCCAAACTGTTCTCCACAGGGGTTGTACGAGTCTACATTTTACCCTTACACTCTCTTTCCTTTTAAATATTTTCTACTTCACAACATCAACTACTCGTAGTCATTTACAACTTCATTTTCTCATGCCTGAGAAAAGATATGATATTCACATATCTGTGGCCTATTTATTTCATTTATGAGGATGTCCTCAAGTTACATCCATTTGAGTATGAATGACTAAGCCTGATCATTTTTAATGGCATAGTAATACTCCATTCTATAAAAGAATCATTTCATCTGGCCATCGCTCTGCTAGATATACACACAAAGGAATTAAAAAATTTATTTCACAGCGACATATGTGCACCCATGTTTATAGCAGCTCAGTTTGTGATTGCTAAGTCTTGGAAACAACCCAAATGTCCATCAGCTAGAGACTGGATAAAGAAAATGTGTTTTTTTTAGAGAATGGGAAATAGATATTTTTAAAAAGGAACCTGGGGATGTTACTGTGGCAGCAAGGCTAACCATTCAGAGGGTAGCATTCCAGAAGAGGGAAGTAAAAGACAAGAAAACCTGTTCACTGATACGATAGATGAAAACTTTGCCAACCTCGAGAAACAGAACATACAAGAAAGCAAGACCAAATGACCTCAAATAGATCTGACCAAAAAGGTCTTCAGCATGGCATGTTAGGTCCAACTGTCAAAAAGTCCCCAGGTAGGAGAATATTTTAAAAAATAACAAAATTTAATCATGAAGTCAAATTTAGTGAACCCCAATTAAACTCCAGATTTATCAACAGATACATTATAGACTAGGAGGGAATATTAAGATGTATTCAAATTTCTAAAAGAAAATAAATTCCAGTAAAATTCCTATACCCAGAAAAGCAACTTCTTAGAAATGAAGGAGAAAAACTTTCCCAGATAGGTGAAACTGAAGGCATTCATCATCACTACATCGTCCTTACAAAAACTTTTATGGGAGTCCTACATCTTGAAGACTGAAAAGTACCATTACAAAAACACACAAAAAAGTATAAAACTCATTAGAAGAAAAGATACACAATAAATAAAAAAACACCCAAATAATGAACAATATATTTCAAACCAACAAGAAGAATACTTGCAAAAATTAGCAAGTGTGAATATTTACATATATCAATATTTAAATGTAAATGGGTAAAATTATCATTAAAAATATTAACTAGATGAATGAATAAAACGGCTACTACCTAAAAAAATCACCAGTAAAAACACTGGCTGACAGTGAAGGGATGGAAAAAGATTCCACGTAAGCAATGCCTGGAGATGTAAGCCTGTAATCTCAATAGTTTGGGAAGCTTACAAGGGAGTTTCATATATTTGAGTCCTGCATGGACAATTTGACAAGACTTTGATTTAAAAGAAAGAAGAGATAGACACACACACACACACACACACACACACACACACACACACAGAGAGAGAGAGAGAGAGAGAGAGACAGAGAGATTGACTCTGGAGAAGTAGCTTAGTGTGAAGGCCCTGACTGTAATCTCTGAACTGAAAAAAAAAAAAAAATGGAAAAATATATTCAACTCAAATGGAAACCAAATACAAAGAGTAGTATTTATATTTTTATCAGTTAAAGGTCAAGGATTTAACTCAGTGATTCTGAGTGTGAGAACCTGAGTTTGATCCCTAGTTAAAAAAGAAAAAAAAAACCAGGAAAATACACTTGAATTGTGGACCTGTAAAGAGGCAAGGTGATCATTTAAGAATATAGGCCACAACTTCATAAGAAGGCATAGTGACTTTAAACGCCAGTGTACCTAATGCTGGAGCACTCAGTTTAGAAAATTAAACATTATTAGCTCCAAAGGATGAGCTAGTTAACCTTCTACATTTAATTGGATTAAGACTTGTATAGGCAGGGTTGGGGATTTAGGTTAGTGGTTCTGACACATGCCCGGCGAGTGCCAGGGCCTGGGTTTGATCCCCAGTAACCACATACAACAATGCTGGGTGTGGAGACTCATGCCCTCCAGCAATCAGTACCACATACCACAGTGCCAGGCATGGTGGCTCATGCCTGTAATCCTAGCACTTGGGAGGCAGAGGCAGGAGGATTGTTTTGAGTTCAAGGCTGAAGACTTGCATAGGTAATTGGATTTGGGGATGATATTTATAGCTCTATTAGGAAGTAGGATCCAGCTGGAGGTATGTCACCGAGGATGTATCTTTGGAAGAGATACTTGTGCCACTGAGCTAAATCCCTGGCCTTCAAACAAAATTTTAGGAAGGACAATCACTTCAAAAAGTCATGCCGGGGACACTGAGTATGAACAGTATGATTATACAAAGAAGAACGAATGATGGCTTATATATCACCTGCATGAAAATCAACTGAAAATTGATCAAACAGGAGTTGGGGATGTATCTCACTAGCACCATACCTGCCTAGCAAGCACAAGGTCCTGAGTTCAGTTCTCAGTATTAAAAAAAAAAAAAAAAAGAAATGGTCAAACACCTAAGTGTAAGACCTGAAAATCTGAGACTACTAGGTAAAAACAGAGAGAAATACTTTACAACATCAGGATAGGCAAAATATTTTGACTAGAACCCCCAAAACACAAAGTGAATGGGAAAATGAGATTAATGGGATTCTATTATAAGATTTTTCTTCACAGCTCAGCGAACAATCAGTAGGGTGAAAGACAACCTACAAAAAAGGAATATTTGACAACCATTCATCTCACAAGAGGTTAACGTCCTGAATATACAGAATTCAGAAATCAACAAGGAAATAATGCAATTTAAAATGGGCAAATGATCTGATACAGATAGCACTCATAGAAGACATAAAAATGGCCAAGAAATATAAGAAAAAAATGTTCACTATCATTAGTCATTGCAGATCACAATCACAAAGATCACAGTCTGACATCATATCACTCCAAACCAGTCAGAATGACTATCATCCAATGAGAAAATAATCAGTTCTTATGAGAAGGCATAGAACAGGAAACTCTTATACCCTGTTCATAGATGTGTAAATAAGTGCAGCGATAAAGATCAAAGAAACCAGATATAGACAAATACTACATGTTCTCTGTTACTTGTGAGAGTTAAAAAGTCAAAATAAAAGTAAAGTAGCTAATAATGTAGGCTACAACATATAGAGAAGGGATTAAGTGATGCATATCAAAGCATAGACGTGGGGAGCAATCCTAGTGCCGTAGAGCACTGTAGAGTGACTACAGCTCACAATAAATTATTGGGTGCCTTACGAAGAAGTACAAAGTAGGAGCTTGAAGCCTCTAAACAAAAATAAAAAGGAGGTGGAAATTCTAAACACTGTGACTTAGTTAGTTCACATTGTATTTCTTGAAACACCAGTATCCATTGTAAATATATACCGTTCCTACATGTCAAAAACAATGAACTGTGGAAGAGTGAGTTCTGTGGATGGCCTCTGGCAATGTCAGATGATAACTTATCCGAACTCACCGTTTCACTGATGAAATGATACAATTCTTACTATACCATGGTATACATTTCAAGGAATGGTCAAAATCATGATTATTTTTTTATCCATCTCCCCCAGAAAAGGCAGTTAAAACAGAGAAGTAGACTTTAGTAAACTTTGGGAAGTTTCGTTGTGAGTACATGGGAGTTGTGGGATTTTCAGTTCCTCAGCTGGTGGATACTCCCTCTTAACTGGACTCCTCATGGCCTCTGTGCTGTTTCCCTGCTTAACTCTTCACCTACCCTCAGGACCCAGGTCTTCCATCAAGACCCAGGAATCTTGGCCAGGGATTTAACTCAGTGGTTCCAGCGCCTGTCTTGCAAGTGCAAAGACCCAGGTTCGATCCCCGGTAAACCACATACCATACTGGGCGTGGAGACTCACAACCAGCAACAACCAGTACCACATACCACAGTGCTGGGCGTGGTGGCTCACGCCTGTAATCCCAGCACTCGGGAGGCAGAGGCAGGAGAATTGCTGTGATGCGAGTTTGAGGCTGAGCTCAGGGCCAGCCTGAACCACAAAGCGAGACTCTGTCTAAAACAAAACAAAACAAAACAAAACAAAAGATCCAGGAATCCTCTGTCACTTCCCCAACTGTGTGAATCATTTGTTACAGTAGCCATATATTCTTCTGAATTTATCACTTATTCCAATGTATTTAAATATTAATTTATATAGTCTTTCTAATCATAGTAAGCTTGAGAAAGACAAGACTATATAGTCCCACCCCTACTCTTTGTTTGAGAAACCACTGTATTTTTGATTATTAGTAAAATGTTTAGCATAGAAGAAATAGATAATAAATATTTTTAATGATCGAAAAAGGGACCCAATTACCATATTTCAAAATATTACATTTAAAACATAGATGTTCACACTATTAAGTTAAATATTTAATTTGAGGATGGGAAATTTATGGAAGTCTTGGCATTATTATTGTCTGGTACATTCCCCAGGGAATCTCATTTAGGATTCAGAGAAATTTTTATAATTACCATCTAACCACATTACTTTTGTATAAAGATGCTTCACTTTAAAAGCAAATTGTGATCTACCTATGCAACATATACAATCATTCATAATCAGAGTTTTCCAACTTCTCTTGCCTCGACTGTTTTATTTGATCTGAAAGCTCTAATAACTATTTCTAACATATAAAAGAAACACACATCATGCTACTGTTTTAACACCAACTGACAAATATTTTTACCATGTAGTATGGTGGTCATGCTTTTCAGCATCCTTTAAGTATCCTGTACTTAGGATTCTGTATCATTCAGAGACACACTCTTCTTGGTGACACACCCAGTGAACCTCGTCTTCCAGCCTAGTCTCATCTCCAGCCACTGAGTCAGGTATTAATACAACAGTGGAGGCATCCACTGAGGAGAGAAGCAGCCCCTTGGTCCAATCACTTTTTGGGAAAACATTTTAGATCCAAACTACAGCAGAGCGTATGTTTTAATTTATGCAGACATTATTTTTAGTAAATATGTTAAATCAACCTTATCTTTCTGTAGAAATAGGAAGCTGTCACCTAAAATAACTCCCACTCTCTGTGGCCCCAAGATACACCTGAATCTTCAATTTCTTGCAAGAACCAAAGAGTTCTGTTGATGTTACAAGTAAGTGGCCGTAGTTGTTTTCCCTGTGTTTTTCTTGCAAGCTCAATGAATGTTTACAGGCTGAGAGATCATAGTCACAACCATGTTGCTCTAGTAGGAAAGAAGTTCTTGTCCTACTACATACAAACAAATTCTGAAGACAAATAAATGAACTTAATAAAAGTGACTGTTTATCACCAATCTCTAATTAGCAGTGTATGTTTATATTTTGATGTACATTGCAGATATTTTATTATATATCATTTTTTCTTCTGCATATGTTAGTGGCTATGAATTTGAAGCCACTTTATCTGCTTTGTTTGTTTTGAAGGATTTTTAAAAAATTATCATCAACCATTGAAACTCTTTGTTGCTTTCCAGGATTTATTCTTTTACAAAAAACATGTACTTTGTGACAATGTGTTTTGGAGACAAGAACTCACTGTCTGTGTCCTCCTGCTCTCTGATCAACTCTAATCTACAAGCATCATAGTTTAACTGATTTTCCTGGCACCAATTTCTATTTTACTCTTCTGATAAACACATGGTTTAAAAGAAATGCGTTCTTTTTTAAATCTCTCTTCTCAGATTTTGAAAAATAATGTAAAATTTAATTACTTTTTGGTCAAACACTAAATATTATGTTTAGTTTTACAACTACATCTTAATTTAAAATTATTCCAATATAATTATATTTTTGACAAGTTTATACCAGTCTTTCTCGAATAATTTCTTATGTTTTTCATTCCAATTAAGTTTTGGTTTTATTCCAGTAATTGGATCCATAAAAAGTGTCCTGTGGAGCATTTTTCATAGTTTGAATACAGATTAATATTTTCCTTTATGGAAGGATAATAATTTACCTGTGTAAAAGATTTTAATGTTGGGCTGGGGATTTAGTTCAGTGATTCTGGTGCCTGTCTTGCAAGTGCAAGGGCCTAGGTTTGATCCCTGGTAGCCACATACAACAATGCCAAGCATGAAGACTCACACCCGCTACCAATCAGAACCTCACACCACAGTACTGGGGATGGTGGCTTATGACTATCATCCCAGCACTTGGGAGCTAGAGGCACGAGGATTGCTGTGCATTCAAGGCTGAGCTCAGGGCCAGCCTGAACTACAAAGAGTGAAACCCGGTCTCAAAAAAAAAAAAAAAAAAGATTTTAATTTCATCTACCTTTTATAAAAATTCCAAAGATATTTCCCTTATAGTACACAAGGCATATGAAGCTCTGGGTCACTTTGCCAATTAGCAGAAATTAGTGTTTAAAATTCTGAAATATTTTACTTTAAACAGAATTCAGAAGCAATGCCAGGGTAAGATTTGGTTAAGCCTTTTTCAATAATTTTGAGTATTTTTTATGTGGTCTCATTGACTAGAAATACTAAAAACTTTGGTTTGGATTTTGCTTTACTTCTTCCAGAGGATTTCTCCACCTCTGAAATTTTGGTTTATGATATATATTTGGAACTAAAATAGATCCCACACAAACATCAGTTGAATGAATATATGAAAACGAAGCCAAGTAATAATATTTTGACTGTTTTCAGCCTGTTATGAGAACCATAATTGGTAGAGAAACAAAAATATGTGATACAATTATCAGCTCTCCCATGAACAATGAAATTTTATAAAGACACTTGCTTGTATCCAGCAAGACTATTGTCCATCTAGGTGGCACCAAGGACATAACCTGTGAGGGGAAGCCTTCCTGCTTACCTTCTTTCCTTCTTCTTTGCCATATGCAGTCATCCCAGACACTTCAGACTGCGCAGCTCATGTGCACAGCAATGGGTACCCAAGAACACAGTGTATCCCTCCCCCAGGCCACCCCTGAACCATGGATTCCAATCCACCATCTCACCTATTCACTACTTCCAGATCAAGCCCTTCTTAAACCCTCTTTACAATGACAACTGGCTTGACTAGTGAAGGTGAGAAAAGGGGCATTTTCTTTGAACTGTCTGATAATCAGCATAATTTTGTTATTCTTGTTTCTTTTCCATTAGTGATTAGAGAGATTTGCTAGTGAAGTGCACAAGTACACTCAGGATACAACGTGTCTTCTAAAATGACTTTGAGAAGAGCAGGATGAGGAGACAGCAGGGAACTCAGGAGTATGGAATCCAGGCAGGACAAGTAAGAAGATCAAACACAGATTCAGAGACACAACCAGTAAGCAGAGAAAGACAAGGAAGACAAAGAAGAGAAACAGAGATGTTAGACAAAAGACAGAACAAAATTACCTCAGATGGCCAAGTACTGGGGAGACTGTTGAGAGGGTTACAAGGCACCATCAACTTGTACCACTTCCTTTTACAGAGGAGATCACTAAGAACCCAAGCATTGTCTCCATTTCTCCAAGACCAAAAGAAACTAACTTTTTCTGGGAGATGAAACTACAGACTTTGTTCAAATGGTGTAATAGGAACAGGGAGAAAAATCTGGAAGCTACTAGTGGAAGATGGGAGGGGAAATGAGAAACCCTGAAGGGGACTACAGCTGAGGTAGGTAGCAAGGCTTCTCTAGTAGGGAAGTAGGCAGAGGGAGAGGTTAGTCTGTGCAGTGAAGGAAGACAAACAGGACCGTGAGTGGGTGAGGCAAGGGGAGCAGATATCTGAGCCCTGCAGGCAGTTTTCTGGCCGACTTATCAACGCTTCAATGCTGCTCCTCACCTTTCTAGTCTTTGAGGGACTTGTCTGCTCTGGAGAAAGCACAGCTGGTAAGAAGCATTGAGATAAAAAATGATGTAGACATCATTGGCCACCCAAGGAGAGGAAGTTCTCGGGAGGATCTGGGTGAAGGGAGCAATGTTTCTGCCTTTGTTGTCTGCATTCTAGGACAGTTAGAGGAAGAAAATGATTGTGTCCACTCTGATTTAGAGGCAAAATTGCTGGGCTGAGGAAAAAGTTCTTTAGGAGATGTGTGACCTATAATGCATCCACTTTTGCCCTTCACTCTAAACTCCTCTTCATGCTGTGTGGTCTCTTTTCCCATCACTGACACTCTCTCCTTTAATCCCTCTCTTTTTCCCTCTCAGCCCCCCAGGTTTTAGGATGGCATCATGGAGCAGCAGAAGAGCCCCTCACCTTCCATTTGATCCACATCGCTTCATTCTGGAACCATAGCTGGGCACAGACCCAGGGCTCAGCCTGGCTAGGCGATCTGCAAACTCACGGCTGGGACACTACTTTGGGTACTATCCGTTTTCTGAAGCCCTGGTCCCAAGGCAACTTCAGCAAGGAGGAGCTGAAGAACCTCCAGGCACTTTTCCAGCTATATTTCCATGGCTTCACCATAGAAGTGAAGGCCTTTGCTCACCAGTTTCAGTTCGAATGTGAGTGTGATATCCCCAACTGATCTTCTGTCTGAGAGATCTGGTCATCGTCAGAGTTGTAGCTGGAGTGGAGACTGATTGTTCTCCAACTTCCTGACTTTATTCTCTGTTTCCCTTTGATCCACTTTGGCTCACATTCCCTCTTCTCCTGTATTATCCCCTACCGTGCACATAGCATGGCTGAGTGTGCCTATCTACTCTCCCCTGGGGTACCTCCTCATCTTCTGCCTCCTTTGTCTGTGGTTTGAGGGTCCTTTTTCTATGACCTGGACCTCCCTCCTGCTGAGTTACTCCAGACTAGCTGGTCTTTATCTTCTTGACAATCTGCCCATCTATGCCTTTCTTTTCATGCTTTCAAATGACTCGTGTCTTCAGAGTACTTCTTACTAATTTCTTTCCCTTGTCCATCTCAACTCTACCTCCCAAGCCTTCCTTCCCAACCTTGAACTCTGCTGTACTCCAGGTTGTTTATGTTCCCTCCCTGTCACTGTGTCTAGACTGACTGTCTTTTGTGTCCACTGTAGACCCCTTTGAGCTTCAGCTGTCTGCCGGATGTAGTTTGCATGCTGGGAAGGCCCCAGAGAGCTTCTTAAATGGAGCCTACCAAGGCTCTGATCTACTGAGTTTCCAGGATGGTTCATGGAAGCCTTCTCCACGAGCAGGAAGTCGGGCCCAGGAGGTCTGTGCAGTGCTCAATCACTACCGAGATATTAAGGAGATAGTGCACGGCCTCCTCAGTGACACCTGCCCTGAGTTCCTGGCAGGCCTCATTGAGTCAGGAAAGTCAGAGCTGGAGAAGCAAGGTAAGCTCAGGTCACTCTCCCCTCCACCTC
This sequence comes from Petromus typicus, assembly GCA_004026965.1. NCBI lineage: Eukaryota > Metazoa > Chordata > Mammalia > Rodentia > Petromuridae > Petromus > Petromus typicus. Next base: position 24,073 of record PVIR01010274.1, read on the forward strand.
TTGTGCTTTTTTGTTTTTGAATCTAGTACACCTTCATTGCTTTGAAACAAATAGTGAGAGGACAGAAGTAAAAATGTCTGGTTATAGTATTGTTTTGAGAGAAGAGAGAAGTAATTACTGAAACAGTTAAGCCACTCAGTTACCTGAGATCTGACCAGAGATGTAACCAAAGTTCCATTTCTTCCCATATTCTCCTATAGTGAAACCTGAGGCCTGGCTGTCCAGAGGCCCCAGCCCTGGGCCTGGCCTTCTGCAGCTGGTGTGCCATGTCTCTGGCTTCCATCCAAAGCCAATATGGGTGATGTGGATGAAGGGTCAGCAACAGCAGAAGGCCACACAGAGAGGGGATGTCCTGCCTAATGCAGATGAGACCTGGTATCTGCGAGTGACCCTGGATGTGGCAGCTGGGGAGGCAGCCGGGCTGTCTTGCCGAGTGAAGCACAGCAGCCTAGGAGGCCAGGACATCATCCTCCACTGGGGTGAGGAAGAATAAGGGTCTAGTTAGAAATCAGGATGGATAAACCTAGGGTTTTGGGGTGAGGAGCTGAGGAAATTGGTATGAATGCTAGACAGAAGAAAGGCAAAAGTGAGAAAAGGAGTATAGAGAATGACAGTAGTTAATTCTGAAGAAACTCAGAGTAAGATATGAAAGGTACTTAAAGAGCAGAAAAGGAGGGATCTGATGACATGGAAGAAGGCTGGAGTGGATGAGAAATGGTGATTCAGGAGAAACTGAAAGGAAAGTTCTAGAACTCACTGACAAAAATCCTACGACCCTCACTGCTCCAATAACATGAGAAGATTTACTATAGTGAGATAATACTGCTTCCTGGAGTGACATGTTTATTTTACTCCACACAGGTAGATACCCCATTCTCTTGACACTGATGTGTCCAACTGTAATAGTCACCCTGATCATACTGGTTATACTGGGCTCGTGGTACAAAAAGCAGAGGTGTGCCTTTTCTCATTTTTTAAAAAATTTTTTCAGCCTCCACTGACTTATTCTGATTTTCTGTATTTATTTTTCCCCTACTCCTTTCCTTCTACTGTCCATCTTTGAGATTAAGATCTTCATCTTTTCCCACAGCTCAAATCAGAATGTCTGCTCTTCCTGTAAATCCAACCTCACTTTTCCCTTGGAAAACAACACCCACGGCCCCAGAAATTCATCCCATCAGCTCCACTTGGCCCAGGAATCATGGATCAAAAACAGAATCTCGAAGTGGAAACGATGCCTGGACCATTTCTGGTGACATTATATTACACAAAAAATCCTTGTCTGCTTCTTAAATGTGGATCATGTCTACTGAAAAAGTTATAATTTCATTCAAAAAGATTTTTTTGCAAAGCTATTGATGTTCTATAGAACCCTCTAGAAATATTATTTCTCCTTTAGTTCCATGTTTGTCAACATTGATACTTCAAGCTGAAACTCAGGTGCTTCTTTCTACAAAGACATGTCGCCTAAGTAAAAAGTAGACTCTCCCAAACTGAGGCTGATCTTTCCTCAACACACCCATTGCTTCTGCTCTATCAGTCACCATTGAGGGTCCCCCTATCTGTCCTTTCTTAATGCTTGAAGGCAGGACTTAGGTGAATGTCCTTATATGAGCACTGAGTCCCATGATCACCTGGAATTAATGCTCTTCTGTTGCTATCTTGTACTCTCTTCATCACTTTCCAAAAAAAGTCATCATATTTTTCCATCTCGTGGAGGACAGTATTTTGCTGCTTCTGTCTGAATGTAATCGATTTCAATAAATGCTGAGTGAAATATGTTTAAGGACAGAGGAAGTGTCTTAGTCTACTGTGTCATTTTCTTATGCACTTATGAAAGTGGTTCTTCTTTCTTTTTCTGTCTCAGCAAAAGGTGGGGGGCAGGTGAATGTCTCAGACTTCATGGTGATAAGTGTGATTTCAATTGTATCTCCTCAGTATTTAATAAAACAACAACTTAGAGATGTCACCTGTCTCACAATAGAAGGTTGGGACTTGCACTCACACACCAAGAGAATGTATGTGTGTGCCTAGGTGTGTCTTTGTTGATGGGCATATTCAGAGGAGAAAGTCATATTTTGAGCAATAAAGGAGTGAATGCAGGATTTGAGGCCAATTTTAATGGACAAGGCCAGGGGAAAAACAATGAAGAGAAAGGAGAGGTTAATGCCTGCACGGTTGTTCATATTTTTGTCATTCTGATTTTATAATTATTATCATATTCTATGTACTTTACTTTTTATTTTGTTTTTAAATGGTTTTTAAGTTATTTAAAATGACTTATCTACTTCAGTAGAGATGTATTTGTATGAGCTTGTTGAATGGCAAAAAGCTATTAGAATGCAAAGGGCATTTGAATAGCTGTTAATTTCTTCCTTTGACTAAAATCATTAGGCAGCCTCAGTAGTTTTCTTAGTGTTAGTTTCAATCCATGCGAGGCACTTTCGAGTGATCAAGACTGTTCCGATCCTTTATCTGGGTTTCTTTTTACTTACATAGTACACACAGGGTCTGTCCTTCCACTGTTGGGAATCTATTGCCTTCTGTATGACATTTTCAGAAAGCTTATCTAGAATTATGCCTCTAGTTCTAGGATATAAAGTGAGGTTTTAGGGGTTTCTTTGGAGCAGTAAATGATGCAAGCAAGCCAGGTTGTTTGGTACCTGTCCACAGTGTAAACTCTCAAAATGAAGAGGTTCAAGTGGGGAGTCTGCAGTGCTGCCACAGGGCATATTTTTCTTGTTTCCCATTTGAGTGAACTTTGCCATGACTGGAGCTTCTTTTGACATGAGAAAGTTTGAAACCCATATCTGACTCAAGCTAACATCTATGGTTTTGTGTCCAACATTTCTTCTTTTGTATATTTCTATGATGACATTAGATCTCTTTCTGTCCCTTCACTATGTCAGTCTTCCATTCCACTTGGGTGTCATTTCCATAAAGACTTTTACATATTAGACAAAATGAAATAACATACTCCTTCTCAAGCATGTTCTAGTTCAACATTATTTGAATACTTAACTTAGCTATAGTCTCATCACTTAGGTTTTGTATTTATTGATATTATTCAAAATACATGGGATATCCTGGATTTCTTCTGCTTTGGTTATAGTTATACCTCTTGTCTGGAATATAAACTGATATAGTTTGGTGTTTTAAGTTATTTTTGCTAAATGAACAATTGATATTAAACTGTGACTTGCCAGAAGAGTTTTTAGTTTAACAAATCTATATCTGGTAGGTCATAGATTTCCAGATACTACTGGGTCCCTCAGGTGCTTGTCACTAAAATGTGCAGTTGGATCATTGATACTGTTCTGACTGAAATCTTGAAACGTGTCTTATGAATTTATTTTACCTGTTAAAGGTAGCTTTTCCATGTTATCAAGATATACACCCAGGAAGTCATGTTATCTGTCCATTGTAAAAACATACATTTTGTTTTCAACAAAAAGATACTAAAATTTACAAAAGTTGGATTTAGAAAAAACATGGAGGGAATACTCATGGTTGTTGATACATCATCTTTGAAACAGCAATCGTAGTTGGTGGAAAGTTACAATAAGACCACTGGATTTGGAATACAGTATGAAGCAGGGCATGCTATCCAAGTTGGCACTAATCTGGGTCCTTGGAGAATGACACTGCTCTCCCCCACCTAGTGAAGGCAGGAACCTGAGGAAGTGGGCCACGTGAATCAACTGAGCAGCATGAACTGAAACAGGTGCCGAGACCTCCAAGTTTGTTGGCTGCAGCTGAAGAAAGATAACATTACTGTGCACCTGGGTTCAAAGGCTGTGGTGCATTCAAAGCAGAGAGCTGCTACTTCAGTTACCCACAGAAGGTTTAGAATTCTAGAGGTTTACAATGTGGGCTTTACCCAGAGGGAATTAAAACTAGTTCATCATCCCTCTTCATGAACCTTTCTCCCATTCTCATTCTCTTTTGCAAATATCTCATTGTCTTACTAGTTTATCGAGATCAAACCTTTCTTTGAATAATATAATTTTTATTGAAATCTTTATTGGTACATTACATATACACATTATGATTGCACTCCATAATGGAGATTTGTACCAGTATAAGACAACTTAATTCTCATTTTTTCCCCATAGCCCTACCCACCCTACCACCCTCTGTATACATAAAATTTGTTTCCTTTCTTTTTTGTTATACAACCCCTGTGGAGAGCAGTTTGGAGGTTCCTCAAAAAGCTAGGATTGGATTACCCATTTGACCCGGCTATCACTCTGCTAGGTATATACACAAAAGAATTAAAAGACTCATACCACAATCACATATGTGCACCCATGTTTATAGCAGCTCAGTTTGTGATTGCTACATCTTGGAAGCAACCTAAGTGTCCATCAACTGGAGACTGGATGAATAATATAATTCTTATTAAATAGTCAAGTACCAAAGGTTCTTTTGCATTTTATTCCTTGCCCATGATCTTGATCCAAGTGTGAACACTGTTGACAAAAATATAAGACAAAAACTCCTTTTATCAAGGTAAAGGACCTTGTATTGGTGACACTTGGAGTTTTCCACAGATCATGAGAATTACAGTACCAGGGTTGTGAAAAGAGATAAGGCTGGAGAACTGGAGTCAGGTCACTCAGGCCCTTTATAGAGCATTACAGAGGGATAGAATGTCATTCATAGTTTTAATAAGTGTTTTATAATTATTAGTTCAAAGATGAATTCTTAAAGACAGAGACTAGAAAGAGGAGAACATGGTGAGGTGATGAGTAGTGGTTGCAAAGTTTCAGTTATATAAGACAAAGAAGTAGAGGATAAATAAACACACCAGAGTGTCTATAACTCACAAGACTGTGACACACAATCCACATCATTTAGAGTATACATTTTATATTGTATGTCCTCAACAATAACCATTAAGGAAGAGGAGAAACGTTGGGAGGCAATGGGTACATATATTGCGCTGATGATGGTGAGGGTTTCATGGATGAATATGTAGCCTCAAACACATAGAATCTTATACAAGGTGTATTTATTACTCTTCACATCAATTATACCTCAATATAGTAATTTCTAAAATGCAAGTTCTTAAAATACAAGCATCACTGAGTTCCACTGTGCGTATTTACAAAATAGGGTTTGATTGTATCTGTATCCCAACTGCTGTGACTCAAGTCTACACTAATATAAACTTAGCTCCATTAGACATGTGCTTCACCTGTGCTCTTGATACAGATATTAAGCATCAGTTTCTAAACAATACCTGTCTTGTTTTTTCTCAGTCAGGACATCCATCTGTTTCTACCATGTGGCCCATGGCAGCTTAACAGTGGCTGGTACTCAGTGAGAGGAGGGTTGTCACCCCCTCTTTCTCTCCACCCTTCTGTACCCATCCACATGTTCTATAGAGTTTAAAGTTGGATGCTCTTTTCACGTTTGTGCTAGGGCTGAGTTTCATGCACAGGTTATTGGCTACTCTCTGGATCTGAACCTACCCCGAGGTTGCTGCCCTCTGATGAAGCCATTGAGGATCCCTGGAATACCTGTCATAGCTGTGATAGGCCAAGTGTACATCATAAACATCTTTCCATCAAGACAGAAATGGAACAGATGTGTCAAAGAGCCCTGTACTCTCCTTATCTGCATATTCTGTCCAGGGGGAGAAGTGAGGTTGGGGAGACATTAGTTCACAGGCATCTCATGGTCTTGTTAGTTATTCTGGCACTTAGGCCTTTTTCTTTGAGTTAGGAGGACACTAGAGAAAAAGTTTGATCTGAGATTTGTCTCTTTTTGTGGGTGTGTGTATGGAGAATCAATTTGGGGACAGGGACAAGGCTGGAGAGAGTCAAGCCAATTCCAAGATCAGTGTTATAATTTAAAAAGATGATGATAGTAATAAACAATATGTAAGAGGTGCAGTCTCCTCATCTGAGAGGTGACAGTTGACTGATGAGCCAATCCCATTCACGAGAGGAGCACAAACTGGAGCTGAAGTCACAGTGGTAGATAATATCCCAAATTTGGGTCTCCCAATGTTTGGAAATAGCTAGTGTACAAAGTGGTGGTATGCAGAATGTGAGCCAAGTGTGACCAAAGGGAGAGGTTAGGAAAGATTAGAAAACATCCTCTATTAGTTCCTGGCAGGTACAGAAATGGAAAGGAAAGGTGTGGAACTTTTCTAGAAATTCAACAGTATTACTTTAGATCAGTTAATCCAAGAGCAAAACCAGAAAAGTCTTGCATATCCTACTTACTTTTTAAAAATAATTATTTTTAAAATGTGTATTATTGTCCATAGTGAATTTTGGAGGGAAAACAAACCTGGTCCTTCCCTTGAGAGAAGCTGTGAAACCTGAATTAGGAATGAGATGGTATGGACAAATATAAAGCTAGGAAAAATAAAGCCTTATGTTTATATTATATTTTTTTAAAAAAGCCTTTAAAACAATTGACTTCAAGAATGTGAATTCTTGACATGATGGCAAAGAACTCAGCCATCTCCAGTGTACAAGTAGCAGAGATAAAATTCATAATAGAATCAGAGCAATGATAGAGTTGGAAAACAGCAAAAGGAGGAGTTACTGTTTTTCCTTTCGTGGTAGAGTTTCATAACGATATCACAGTCCAGTAATCTCTGCACAAAGTAGTACATCGAACAATCTGGAACACCAGGTGTGTAGACACTAGATCAGAAGACAAAAAGTACATGAAGCAGAAAGAGATGCAAATGTGTCTGAAACGGAAAGGACCCCCTTCAGTCTCCAGAGACTCACACAAGAGTATAAAAATGTCAGATAAAGATCTGAAAGAATGGGAGTTCTGATTTTAAGCATGTGATTATCAGGAGATATTTTTCCCCTTTGAGCTGTACACAAATATGCTGGTGATATAGTTCATCCATTTCTTTCTTTAGTGTTATTTTGTCTAACTGGCACACAGGAGAGTTTTCAGCAGGGCAGCTGTAATGTTTCCTTTTTCAGAGATGCAACAGGTGCCCAATATAGAAGAAGCACTTACAAGCATTCATAAAGAGGCAGTTGGGACAACTTTGGTATAAATTGAGAAAGGGCCTAACTAACAAATAGTGATGATGAGTTTAGCCTACACAACTTGACTTCCATTAGAGGTTACAAAATACATTCCAAAACCACCCCTTTAGGATAAAAACAAGTAGAATTACTTCCTGTGTGCTTGCACTTCTCCCTGAAAATTGATTAAAGTCATGCCAAGGATCAGAGCGGGGTCTCTCACCAGTCACTGAGATTACATCACAGGAAGCCACCGAGCCAGACTTGAGGCCCAGTAAACTCCGTACTGGACCATCCTCATGGGAGAAATGCGTCTATTAGTTCCTGGCAGGTACAGAAATGGAAAGGAAATGTGTGGAACTTTTCTAGAAATTCAACAGTGTTGAACAGAAAATGGGTCCAAAGGACCCCAGAAAATACTTTTGAAATTCATCGATAGAAGCAACAGGAAAGTTAAAGGTAACTTTTGTTCTCATTTTAAAAAATAAAGGGACAATGTTGAGATTGTAACAAAAAAGTAAGGAAACAAATTTTATATATATGGGGGGGTGGTAGGGTGGGTGGGGCTATGGGAAAAAATGAGAATTAAGTTGTGTCTTATACTGGTACAAATCCCCATTATGGAGTGCAATCATGATGTGTATATTTAATGTACCAATAAAGATAATTAAAAAAAAAGAAAGTGAAAAGCATGATATGTATATTTAATGTACCAATAAAAAAAATTAAAAAAAAATAAAGGGACAAATACAAGATGGGAAATGTTTTAGAAAGAATTTTTCAGGTACTTCAACTAAGCCCACGTATGGCAAAACCTGAAAAATTTTTAATTTTTTTATGTGTCATTCATATGTTACCTAGAAAAATACAAGGAAAATAATTTGAAGAGAAAAAGAAAATTCTGTTGTTATAGGTGGTCCAGGCTTTAAAGGGTTGAGTATTGTCTGTAATAAAATTCACTTTTCAAGAAAAGTGGAAACATTTTATGCAAAAAATGACAATATTTAATATTTAGGCTTTTAAGATACATGTATAAGGGAAAAGTGGAAAGAAAACTGACATTTAAATTTTTCAGATAAACTTAAGGAAATACAAAACAGCAGACAAAGACATATTATAGTAACTAATGTTACTATGAAAATTTACATTTACCAAAAATTTTAGAAAATTGTAAAGGTTTTTCTTTTAAATGATTAGCATATCTTTAAAATAATCTTCACATGATCTATGAGGCCTACAACCCCCCAAAATATACTTTCATTGTCTGGATTAGCCTCTCGATTACATGAAACTTTCTTTCGAAAGAATTTTCAGTCTAAGAAAAGTTGCTGCTTGTCTTGAGGCTGAGGGTATGTTATTTTTTTCTTTTTTAAAATTTCACTTAACTTTTTCCCTTCAGTGCTTGACAGTCAATAAATGTTCGCTGAGAAAATAATAATTTCCTTTTAATTTCTGTTTAATTTTGCTTGACATTATTAAGTGTCTAAAAGGACCTGTATTTGAGATGTGGATCTCTCTATTATGTTGGTACTGCTTTGAAAACATTGTTGAAGGCTGCTTCATTTGCTTTTAAGGGTGGGATTTTGAACTCTTACCTTAAAAAATGATCATCTGAAATAAAAAAAAAATTTAAATCAAAGAAAATTTTTTGTTCTTCACTTTCATTTTGTCTTATAATCTGAAATTATTTATTGATAACATCAGATAAATTACCTTATTGTCTTAATATTACTATAAAAACTCTTTTACCTTTCTGAGAGTTGATATATTGGATCAATGAACATGTGGAAGTTATGTGGTAGTTGAGAAGGCATGTGATGCTCTTAGGGTGTGGCTATTGCATTAAATTCAGATAATTACATTATTACTTATAACTGGGTGAAAATATTTTGTCCAGTTACGAAGATAGTACAGAGAGAAGTTATAAGAACTCTGAGGTCAGAAGACTTGAACAATTTCACCAACCACTTTGATTTAGCTGACAGTAATATTTTATCTAACAACAGAAAAAAGTATATATTCCTCACTAGAATAAGAGGCATTTAGTAAGAGACTGTGCCCTGGTTCTTTAAACAAATCTTAATGCATTTAAAAGATTTAATATCATGTGAGGAATATTTTATTATTAAAATGTAATTAATGAAGAAAATATTAGAAAAATTTCTGGAAAATTTTATAATTTGAAGTAATAAAAAAATGAGCTAAAGAAAATTGAAAGGGTCATTTGGAAAGCATTTTGAATTGAAAAATATATATTGAATCTAAAACATATCCCATTTGTAGATGAAAAGTAATATAGTGCATAGAAAAAAATTAAAGCTCCAAATAATTAGAATAGAATAAATATCTACAGTTAACAATCTAAGCTACTTCTTCAAGAAATGCTAAAAATAAGAGCATATTGTCGCTATGATTATTTTTGGTAGCAAGGAGCAAGATCTTTTTACATGGATGAATAATATTCCATCGCATATATTTATCACAATTATTTTTTAAATTCAAATTATTTAGTTTATTTCTGAAGTATTTTATGAGTATGGCATTTTGAAAAGGAATAATTGAAAACTAGAAGTTTTTATGGTAAACAAATAATTTCATAACTAAATATGTGATTATTGTACATTTGGTGAAGTTTAATGACCTTCAGTTATGGTACATATATCCTCATTTGCTCTAGGTTGGCAAAATTACCTTAAGAAACAAAAACTTTACATCCAGCTTTATTACTGATGTTTAACAATGAAGCAAATATAGGGATCCTAGTTGTTAAACGTGACCCACTGGAACTTCATTTGGTTTATCAAGATTAGTATCAGTACAGATATTTTAATAGATATGTTCACAATCAACTTGGCTTCATGATTTTTAAAAATTCAAATCTTTATTGGTACATTATGAGTACACATCATCACCACCTCACAACATTGAGAGTTTGTACCAGAATATGACATGACTTGATTCCCATTTTTCCCCTTTCCCCCACCCTGCAACTCTACAGCCCCTATATACACAAGCTTTATTTCCCTTTTTAAAATTACTATCACATTCTTCTTTTTCCCCTCATCATTTACCTCTACACTCTATTTCCTTTTAAATATTTTCTATTTCACAATATCAACCTAGAACTCATTTACATCTTCATTTTTTCATACCAGAGAAAAGATGATATTTACACATCTGTCACCTATTTATTTCAATTATGAGGATGTCTTGAAGGTACATCTATTTGAGCATGAATGACTTAATCTTTCATTTTTAATGGCAGAATAATACTCATTCTATAAAAGAACCACATCTTTATCCAGTCTCCTCTTGATAGGCATTTTGGTTTTCTTTCCCCACTAATCATTTGTGGACATGGGTCATTTGAATATGTTAGATATTTTGGATAATGCTACATTGAATAAGGAGATACTTAATTTCTTTTTTATATAAACCCATGTAATAAATATCAATTAGAAGTTAACAAAGAATTTGAATGCACATTTTCTTAAAAAGATATACAGATGGCCAAGCAGTACATGAAAACATCACTAAATATAAGGGAAATGCAGATCAAAACCTCAGTGAAAGAGCACCACCTACTTGCTGAAGTAGCTCTTAGCTAAAAGATGAACAATAACAGTGACACACTGATGAAAATGTGGAGAAAATGTAATCTTTCCCTACTATAGATGGAAATATAAATTGATATAACTGTATGAAAAACAGTATGCAGGTATCTCAAAGAAACAAAAACAGAAATACAATACAATACAGCTTCAGTCAAGGTCTAGAAAATATATCCACATGCCTACATGAATTGAATCTTTTGACTAGGTTTTCCATAGAAGTCTTCCTTAGGAGTGTGTTTTGATTAGAAAAATGAATACCAATCTAAAATCTCTGCTTCATTAATCATTAACCTTCATTACTTTTAGACTTTTTGTATGTGCTTTTCTCTTTGGGAATGTTTTCTATTGAACATCTCAATTTTTGTCTCAAACGTACCTGGCAGGAAGAGAACACTAGTCATTTGCTCCATTGCCCACAGACACGGGCTCGCTCTGGTATGCGTAGGATGCACTGATGGATATTGTGGTTTTTCTTTGTTTGAATCTTTTTACATCTATTCACACATCAATAATTTCTTTCTTTAAATATTTCTTTCAGGTACTGAATTTATTCTCATTTCTAGGGGAATTTACTTGTAAAGGGCTAATCTGAATCTCTTGAAGAAGTTGTTTTTACCTTGCCCTAATTACTGATGAAAGCTTTTCTCCACCAGAGACACTTCTTCTACAGGATTTTTTAAAATCTGTGTAAATTTGATGAAGAATATAATTGTTTGCTGAGTTTTTATTTTTCTTACATTTACTGTTTTAGAGGAGGATTTGCACCATCTTTATTTTCTCAATTTATCCTGAGAAAAGATTATCTGATAAAAGGATAAAAATTCTCTATTCCCTTCAAAGATGCCACTTACTAGGCTTTTGTGACTGGATTTTTTCCTTTTAGTTTCTGATAGCAGTGTCTTCTCCCTAATTTTCATAAAATTTCATATCTTTGAAGAATTTGGTTTTTTTTTTCCATGGGAAATATCTTTGGACCATTTCTCAATGATTTTTAATTTTCTCAGCTTTTCCTGAGACCTATTTCATGCTTTTTATATGTGTAGATCTCCTTCTTAGTATGGAATCTCTGCCGGATATGCAGGCACAGGTCTTGTGTTACAGTTTTTGTTTTTTTTTTGTTTTTTTTTTTTGAACAAGTGAATTAATTCATTTGCAGACAATTTACTGAAATTGTTTCCTTTCTAATTTTTACATCAGTTAAATCTTTCTTTTTTTGTAGTCTCTTCACCACGTAGGATGAAAAATTTCATAATACATGTAGTATTTAAAAGAATTCACTGGTTCATTTTCAGTGTGCATTCAGGCAAAAGTTTCATCTTTTTCACACTTTAGGACTTTCCAGAAGAATCCTAGGGTTCTTTCAGGACCTCTTGAATGTTCTCGATTTGATATGCCTGGAATCTCCAGTCCTGTCCCAAGTTTCATGGCCTAAGAAAATTCTTGAAAGAGATATTTTGTTTTTTCTCATCTTCCTTGGAAGTATGGGAGAAATTTTGTGGAATAAACAGAGCTACAGTATGGTGGGTTTAGCCTCACAAATCTGGAAACAAATAACTATTGCCTTTTTGATTTATTCAAATACATTTATCTATTTCTTAACATGGAACTGAGAATTACAAAAGAATTCAGCCAGTGACCAGACTCCAGGGTTTTAGCCAATAAACTCTGTGTCATAGCCCAATATTTGGGGCATAGGATGTCAAGAGAGTCCAGGTTTACATGGGATTTGTAGAGGCAAACAGTGAAAAAGAAGTGCAAAATGTCTAAGTTTAAAAAGACTTATGTTTTTGAGAAAAAGCATACTGACAGAAGAAAACATTTAATCATAGTTAGGAGTTCTGGTTTTAGTGTTGGTAAGTGTTGACAGGAATTTCCAACACAGTAGCTTAAAATTCATAGTCCACTAGACTGGCAAAGGGAACCTCACAGTAAAAGCAGAATAATCAATAATCCAGGCTTGCTGAAATTTCCAAGAAACAGATACAGTGATGCAACTCAATTTTCATCATGTTCTCATTTAGAGATGTTAAAAATGCAAAGGTTAAAGATACTATATGGATTATACAGTACCAGATGCATTCTTGACTAGACACCTTTCTTTGTGAAAATCATTGAGGTCTGAATTTTTTTTTTTTTTTTTTTTGAGACAAGGTCTTGCTTTGTAATTCAGACTGGACCTGAGCTCAGCCTCAAACTCACAGCAATCCTCCTGCCTCTGGAGTTCTGGGATTACAGGCATGAGCCACCAAGTCCAGCACTGTGGTATGTGGTTTTGACTGCTGGTGAGCATGATTCTCCACTCTCAGTATTGTTGTATGTGGTAACTGGGGATCAAACCCCAGCCCTTGAGCTTGGCCCTTGAGCTTGCAATACAGGCATCAAAACCACTGAACTAAATCCTCAGCTCTGAAATGTACTGTTGTATGGGACATATACGTTTATACTCAAATACCACATTCTGTCTAGTTATTTTCTTTTCCTTTTGCCCCAGTATACTCTTAAGTGAGGCACAGAATTAAGAATAAAGAATACAGGACACTTGAATTTAAGTGTGTACTTGAGCATGAACTAGAAGCTTGATGTTAAAAATTTTTAAGTTCTGAATTTCCAGTGAAGTATAGAATCACAATTTGTCAGTGAATAAATAGAAGATGGTTAGAGAATTTTAATAGGAAGATATTTAAATTTTTAGAAACTTTTTTTCTGATAGTCTGGTCCAGCTAAGGGATGATCCTAAGAAACTTATTTTGCTTCATGTTTTTGTTTTTGTTATAATTAAAACAGAGATATTTACACATCTGTCACCTATCAGATGTCTAAATATCATATCTTTTCTCTGGTATAAGAAAATGAAGATGTAAATGAGTTCTAGTATATACAGTTGAAATTGTGAAATAGAAAATATTTAAAAGGAAAGAGGATGTAGAGGTAAATAATGAGAGGAGAAAGAATGTGATAGTAATAGAAAAAAGGAAACAAAGCTTATGTATATGGGGGTGTAGGGTTGCGGGGTAGATGGGGGAAGGGAAAAATGAGAATCAAGTCATGTCATATTCTGTACAAACTCTCAGTGTTGAATGCAATGATGATGTGTATTCATAATGTACCAATAAAGACTTGAATTAAGAAAAACACAAATATCGTAATGAACCAGTTGGTTATAGCTGTACACTTGACACCTGGAAAGGACTGGAGGAGCCTTTAGTTGGGAAGAGTGAGGACAGAGATTCATATAGAGTGAAATATTCTGAGAAACTTCTCCACAATGGTAGGAAGGTCACAGTGGGGAAACTTACTACCTTACATTACTATTGACCCAGGAATTGGGAAAGATGTGAATATTGAACTATTGATATTTTGTGACAAGTTTGGATAGAAAATGATGGAACAACCTGAAAGTTAAATAATTAGTAACATTTGGTACCACTTTTCCAATGGTTCTATATTTCTTTCAAAGTCAGTTCACATAATTTAAAGAGATTATTAAATGAATAATAACTCTCTCTACATCTTTACTACAGTCTCTCATTCTTCTGCTACTTTCTGAGGAAAAGTGGATAAATGAGTTCTTTGGAGGTCACCTTGACATACAGACAGTAACATATTCATAAAAGGGAGAAAAAATTAATAAAAATAACTTCCATGAAAGTTCTACTGTTCTTCAGCTGCTTAGAGATGCGGTGCTATGTAATTATTGCAAGAAACTTTAAGGTGCTGTGTCATCATTTTCTAGATTAATATAGTGAGGTAAAGGAACATGAATCTGTGATGGTCAGAAAACTGAGAAAAGGCTAAGCCAGTAAATTAATATGTATGAAATAAAGTCCTTGGTTTCCCACAGTTGGTTAATTACGGGTAGAAATGATAATTTGAAATGCATTTGTGTTGTTTTGTTTTTTACAAATAATATATTATATCCAGATAAATTTGATTAGCAAGATTGAGTTCACTGAGTTAAGGCAACCGGGCATGAGAAGAACAATTGGAGATGATGGTCCTTCATGGTAAATGTTCAATTCAGAAAGCTTGTACTTCTCTGTCATTCCCATGTACTCCTCTTTGTCAGCTCTCAAATATGTCTGTCTTAATCTTGTATATGTCTAATGTTTTTTTGAGGATAAGATATAGTAAATAGTTAGTGAAGGATGTGATTCATAATAACCTATTTTCCCATCACTCGATGAGAGAGGAACCTTTATCCAGACCAATTTCCATCACCCTGAGCAAAGCAAGGTGTCACTATCCAGGGAAAGGTGAATATATAGTCTTGCTGTAGGTCCAGGGATGATGAGTCTAACAGCTTATGTATTGTTATGAGTCTTTATCAATTGGTCTAGAACATCAGACTGAGTGAAAGGACTACCTAAGGCATTATTTTCTGGGACATTCATAGTAGCCAGAGTACAAATAGGTCATGATGAAACATATTTTAGTTATAGTGGTAAGAAGAACTCATAGCTCAACTGCTGAAACTCTACCTCAACTAGGCAATTAGTTCAACAGAAGTTCAAATTGAAGTGGTGGTATGCTATGGAGAAAAGCTTCTTAGCTAAGTCACATTCGAGAGAAAGAAATTTTTTTGTGTAATAAGATGACTATAAATAATAGTAATGAACCATCTATTTCAAAAAAGGTAGAAGAAAAGATTTTGAATATTTTACCATAAAATAATAAATATTTGAAGAGGTATATACTTGAATTTGAACACTGCACAATACAGACAAGTGTGGAAATATCACATGGTAACTTCAGCAAGTAACTTTTACATGAAAATTGTTTAAAAGTTTAAATTTAAAGATTGTTGATATTCATGCCCTGTGTTACACTTAACATTTTACACACACTATCATGTTTAATTCTTTCTAAGGTTGGAACTTTGTCCTGTTGAGTTCAGAAAATGAAAGGTTTGAAATGATAAATAAGGGCATAATGAATAAACAAATAAGAAGGTAGAGTTAGAATAAGAACTATGGCTGTCAAAGTGGAGAGCCTTAAAAAATAATTCTAATATATAAATTATTTAATTTTCCTGGTGTTTGACAGAAAGTAGTGATTGATTCAGAATAATTATTCCCTCAGCTGTAATTGCTTTAGGGAACATCTTGAAATTTTGTGTCTTTAAGAGTAAAATGTTCTGTGTAGAGATTTTTGTCTAGACAGTTCTGACTACTCAGAGGCAGTACAATGAATTTATTTTCATACTACAAAGAAAAAATTTAAAAATTTGTTACCTTGGTTTCAAAGAACAGAACGTGTTATTGGAAAATATTATTTTTCCGTTTTTTCACTTTTCTACTCATCTTGGGACCCAAGGCTACAGATGGCACTATTTCAAAAATACCTTCTTTGTTGGGTTTTTATGGTGAGGAGACTTTTTTTTTCAGAGACTGTCTTTTCAGCAACAGGTATGATTATTGTCCGTATGAAACATTTAAGTATCTTGTGTAAAGCAAAAATTGTGCTAAACAATCATAAAAGGTTCATTTGAATGCACTCTAAGGGAAAAGAAAGACCAGGCCTCTGTGTGAACACTCAAACAAGGGTCAACAAGGTTTTAAAGACTACAGTAGTCTAGTAGGACAGTAAGCCACTTTATTTATTAATTGGCTTTACAAAGAGGAAACATCAGCTTTTGATGTTTTCATGACAGATGGTGGTAGTCTTATGACTTCTAGCAAGGCTCTCACTAAAATTTATCTTCTACCTTGGCACAAAGAGAAATACAAGAGGCTCTATTCCTTGATATTGATTCATTTTCAAAGAGGTGGCTCCAGGTCCTTGAGGAAGACATTCGCAGGTTCTAGAACTGACCAGATGGATTTTCAAAAGATTTACATCTCTAAAAGACAGATAAAGGAATTAGGGTAAAAAGTTTTGCAAAGAGAATGTTCTAGGAAGAGAAAGGTCAGCAGGCAGGGCCAGGAAGAAGCAGGTGCAAAGCTGAGGGCTGGACAGTCAATGTGGTCATAGGTGTTCTGCCACCTCCCTGCCAGCACACACTGCTGGGCCCACACTGTTCTCCAAACCTTTCCACATTTCCCAATGGGGCTTGGGCTCAGTATGCATTGTTATGGTGCCCACTGCTATTCCTATAAGAATTGACCTGTTCTACTTCATTGCCTCTGGGGTCTCTACCCACATCCATGAAATTATGTCAGGCTCTTTTCTTTTTGCAGAGATTTGAATTCAAGGAGCATGGCACTACAGCCTTTTTATTTTATTCTGAGATGAGATTTTACTCAGCCATCTAGGCTGGTCTTGAACATGTGATCCTTTTACTGCAGCCTCCCAAGTACTGGGACTGTAGGCATGTACACCACCTTTAGCAGAGACTGCCTGCTCGTCTGAAATTTCAGACCCTTCATGTTCCTGATCTCAAAAATGTCAATAAATGGAATTTATGTCAGTAAACACACATACTTTGTGGAAGGTTTCTGAAGAGTTCAGGTGCTCAATAACCAGGGCTTGTGAAGGAAAGGGAACAACTGTGGGAGGAAAAAAAAAAAAAAAAAACCACTTCCACTGTAGAACCTTGTTAGTTAACTCTTTGGGGAATGATCATTGGATGGTTTCCAGTCATCTTTGTTCACATTCAAGATTTTAAATCCTGTATGAGAGAAAATAATTTGCCTCACTGGGGCTGCAAAGTCAAGCCTGTGGTCAAGGTAATTTGTTTCCCTAATTGGTTGTACATGGTATCAGGGCTTTGGAGAGAAAGAATTCCCTGAATGTGAGATAGGGAACAAATAAAAATAATGGATTTCCACTGGATTTTACTGGTGGGCTTTAAAGCACACACACACATGTGTTTGTAGTTACAGAAACATCTCCTCCTTTGTATGGTTCCAAGAATATTCATGTTTCACCAGCAAAATAGTCCTTAGCATCTGCTAAGTACTAGACAATTTTTTAGTCAAAACATACATGATTCAACAAAAGCAAAGATTTTTGTTCAATTTTTGTCCTGGTTTTGTTCTGTAGTGCAGAGAAAGAAATTAAAGAATAATAAATGGTTAATTAGTAGATCATAAAGAATATCAGAGGGGAATGTGCTCTAGAAGGAGTTGAGGCCCTCGTAGTAATCTTTTTTTTTTTTTTTTTTAGACAGAGCCTCACTTGGTAGTTCAGGCTGGCCCTGAGCTCAGCGTCAAACTCACATCACAACAATCCTCCTGCCTCTGCCTCCCAAGTGCTGGGATTACAAGCATGAGCCACCATGCCCAGAACTGTGGTATGTGGTACTGATTGCTGCTGAGTGTGAGTCTCCACATCCAGTATAGTATGTGGTTACTGGGGATTGAACCTGGGTCCCTGCACTTGCAAGACAGGCATCAGAACCACTGAGTTAAATCCCTGGCCCTCGTAGTGATCATTTTAAGCAGAAAACTCAAGGAAGCTGCATTCTGAAAAAGGTATTTATTCCAAGATAGGAAAGATATGAGAAAGTTAGTAGTTGCAGACTTATTTGGGAAAAGAGCATTATATACAAGAAATTATCATCAGAATGATTAATGGTTCATGTATATAATCCCAGCATTTTGAGGAGCTAAAGCAGGAGGATCACAAGTTCAAATCCAACCCGGGCAACTTGTGAGACTCCATCTCAAATTAAAATAGAACATGAAGGGGAGAGAGAGAGAGAGAGAGAGAGAGAGAGAGAGAGAGAGAGAGAAAGAGAGATGGGTCTGGGAATATACCACAGTGTGAAGGCCTTGGACTGAATCCCCAGTACTCCAGTACCTACCCTCCTATCTCAATGAGAAGGTCACAGCATAGAGCATACCTGCGGTGTTCTAGAAAGTTCACAGAGATGATGAGGCTCTAACGGAGAAGGGGAAGGAAAGGCAATAGGTAGATTTGGAGAGTTATCCATAGGGAGAAAAGTGATTGCAGGGTGGTGAGTAGAGTTGGGTATGGTAATCTAGGCTACTCCAAAGTCTTGTGCAAAATGAACATAGACAGTTTGCTATTGGATGAAGTGACATAAAGTAAAAGAAAAGTGTATTTACTTCTCCTTAGAATGATATTCTTCTTCCTGAGGTTTGTTATAGTCCTATTACAGTGTCATACTGCTAATGGACTGCATCACCAGCACATTGCTAAATAAAATATGAAATGCAGAAGCAACAGAAAGGGAAATTTTTAAAAATTGAAACATAATTAAAAACTATGGTTTTTAGTTCTTCTGATCATAGTGACAGAATTGCTCTTTAATACCACATTTGCCTTTGCCATACTTTCTTCATTTAACACAGGAGTTGGTCAACACTTGGTTAAAGATTTGTTCATGAGAAATCAGAATCCTTGGAGGAATTATCTTCATGACACTACAGCTATCTCCCTCCACCTCTAGGCAAGGTAGTACAGTGAATTATAAAGTGATTTTCAAAATTCTTTTCCATCTATCCAAATTCAACTATTTCTGTTTTTCCGTTAATGTGAGGTGTGTCACCCCTGGCAGTACCACAATTCCTTTATTTCTGTCTCTGTTCAATTGGGAAAACTGAAATGATCATTTGCTCTTATTAACCTAATGAGTACACTGCTTTTTCTTTAAATCCCAAATTCCAGTAAAGAACAGTAGAAAACTGGGGTGGTAGTTGAAAAAAAAAAGATCAAGAACAAAACAGTTTGAGTGAAATTAGAGATTAAATATTAAGACTTGACCTGTACCTCGCTCCTAAGGCTTACACAAACATACTATGCCATCAATTACTGCTTTAGACAATGTGTTTCTTCCAGTAGAGGGAGTATTTCTGTGTCTAAACAGGCTTGAGTTCTCAACAGATCATTTCCCTAGGTATAAAGAAAAATTAGGAGGGAGGAGTAAGAGAAGAGTGAGAATTTAGGGTTAATAAGTATTGTTGATTTCTACCAATGAGCAGTGGTATGACTGATGGCCCTTAGCCATTTGATCTCTACAAGACAGTCTAAACCAAAAAGTAAATAAATAGTTGCACATTAAAAGGGCCATGATCTTATTCTGATATCTATGCTGTCATGAGATGTTTCCTTTATAATTTTTTTTAGTTGAGTTTCAAAAAATTTACTGTATAAAAGAGGATGTTTTAAAAATTCATTAAAGTTGTAGTATGAGATTTTCCTTTATTATTAAAGTTCTTTTTGTTATTACTGAGTTGTAAAAAAATGAATTTTACTACATAAAATAGAATGTCTTTTTTTAAAATAGTAAAAATAACTGTACTTTGGGGATAATTGTTTCTTAGTTTGTTTTAAAAAGAAAGTTTGTCTTAAATTTTTCTTCTTTCTTTTTATTCTTTTTAACTTTTAAAAAAATATTTATTGGTACATTACATCCACGCATCATGATTGCACTCCATAATGGGGATTTGTACCAGTATAAGACACAACCTAATTTTCATTTTTTCCCATAGCCCTACCCATCCTACTGCTCCCCCATATACATAAAATTTGTTTTCTTACTTTTTTGTTATAATCTCATTATTTTTCCTCTTTCACCCTATTTTACTATGAGCATTTTCTATTTCACAATATATAACATACAATTCTAGGACTCATTTACATCTTTATTTTCTCATACCAGAGAAAAGATGCAATATTTACCTATCTGTGACCTATTTTCACTTATGAGGATATCCTAAAGGTATGTCTATTTAAGTATAAATGATTCAAACCTATCATTCTTTTTAGGTTTTTTGAGACAGTGTCTTGCTTTGTAGTTCAGACTGGCCCCGAGCTCACTATGTAGCCCAGGCAAGCCTTGAACTTGCAGCAGTCCTCCTGCCTCCGCCTTCTGAATGCACGGATTACAGGTGTGAGCTACCATGCCCGGCACTGTATGTGGTTACTGGGGATTGAATTTGGGACCTTTTGCTTGTGAGGCAGACATTGGAACCACTGAGATAAATCTCTGGCCCAACTTTCTCTTTTTTGTAAGAATGACTTTGGTTTGTTTTATGCTGAGTGACTACTTTGAAGACAATGGTATTCACTATGATAATTATTGTTATTTTCTTGTTATTTGGTTATGAAAATATGGTTTTTCATAAAGTAAAAAAACTCAAAAGAATCTATTACATTTCAAAATGTTGATCAAAATAAGTACCTACATTTTAAATGAAAACATTAATAATTTTACATTTATGTTTTTGTATGATTTGAAGACAAAACTTGATATAAACAATAAATGGAAAATCCTATTACTTCTGTCAAATGTTGATAAGTATATTACTTCAAAGCAAAGCAAATAAAACCAAAATCTATGATTCTCTTTTAAAAAATTATTACCCTCTTTGAAAGTAACTTCTTATACAATACATCAAGTAATCTTTCTTTAA
The DNA here is from genome assembly GCA_004026965.1 of Petromus typicus. Classification (NCBI taxonomy): domain Eukaryota; kingdom Metazoa; phylum Chordata; class Mammalia; order Rodentia; family Petromuridae; genus Petromus; species Petromus typicus. The sequence continues at coordinate 45,016 of PVIR01010274.1, forward strand.
AGCTTATACTTTTATCACAGAACAAACAGCAGTCGGTGTAAATCACCCTGTGAAAGAAATCACACTGCTAGCTTTGAATCTCAATATCTTTTTCTAAATTTTTCTACCTTTTTGGTCAGAAAAAAATCACCCAAAAGACTTTCGCAGATAAGGAGATGGACACATTGGATGGGTATACAGAAAAAGCCCTGGAGTTGCAACAGTGTTTTGCCGTGGTAGAATGAAAGAAAAAGTAATAGGATTTTGTTGGAAATTAGAATTTGAGAAGAAAAATCCCACCTAAAAGATAGATATATATTTCCATACAGAAGGAGAGATGGAGATGTGGGGTCTGAGAGGGCTGCAGAGACCAGCCAAGTTGGCTTCTGTGACCCTTAAGCAGTTGTGCATCAGGAAAAGAGCTATGAAGCAAACTGCTGAAGAACAGAGTGACACGCAGGGCACATGTACATGAGGGAGTTAGAAATATGTGGAAGAAGTACAGGAGCATGAGAGAGAACATATGAACATCCGTCCAGGAACCGTGCCCTTGGAAGCCCGCTGCAGGACCGAGAGTGCCTACCACTCCGGGGGCAGCTGGCCAGGATCCTGCTGGTGGCAGCTGGGAGCAGAAGCAGAGGACAAACCAGCTTTCTCTTTTGCTGTGGAGACCATTCCTAACTCCCTTTCAAATGCATGATTCCCCAGAGTTTCTGAAAAAAGCCCAGAATAGAAAGCTTCAGAAAGAAATAGTTTCTCCCGCCTGGAGATATGGGGGTGGAGTGATAATTAGAAAGATAAGAATTGATCCTTAAGTAATTTTTGAGGATGAAGCAATCAACTCTACAGCACTCCTCTCACTGAGCACATTCTAATGTTTGTTATGTTAATTTTCTATTTTCATCCTTCGTTAATTTTTTTTTACATTATTGACAATGTATAATGGAAGTCCTATTAAAGCTAAGTAATAGACCTATGAATAAAAAAATTTAAAAGGTGAAAATTAAAAGGATCATTCATATAATGAAAAGTTTTGCTTCAGTTTCAATATATTTAAATATAAATGTGTGCATATGGATATTTTCATTTTTTGAACATGGGCCAACTTGACAGAAATTCTTAAGGGCACACAGCATTTGCCACCTAAAATGCATTACTGAATTTTGAATTTGGAGGCACTCACAAAGCAATTTAAATAAATAACACTTCTAAATTTTCATTTCATTTTTTGCTCTGATTTAGTCTCTCCAGAACTCTCATATTAGCTATACTCAAGGAAATCTTTTTTCAGTGGTTTATAACCAGGTTGTACAGTAGAAAATTTACCTTCCACCAGTAGAATAGGGTGATCAAAATGACTCTTATAAAAGGCTTTGGGAACAAACATTTTAGCTTGTCAGGACTGAGACAGGCTGGCACGTTAGCAGGTGAGCTTTTAGGGTAAGAGTCCAGTTACACAGGAAGGCAATCAGTGCTTTCCAGAGCGATCACAGCTGTCTAATCTTTTATATAAAGCTACTTTCCTTGTTTATATGTCACTTACACACCCATGCAGTCAAAACATAGTTTCAGTTGCATGGTGCACCATCATTTTAATAATACAGATATTCTCTGTCTTATGGACCTGATTGCTGGACAGGAAAAAGCATATTTAAGAATAAACTTTCCCTACTCGAGGACAAGAACTGTACCAATTAGGTAAAGGACAGGGTCACTAAACAACAAGAGACTCTCCCAAAACCAAACAAAAAACCTCCTCTTGTCCAGATAAAGTCAAGGCTGGTCATTTGCATTAGTTTTAAATTACATGTGTCCAACTACATAGTTTGAAAATGAATAGAGTTAAATTTAAATCAATTCTCTTCCATATTTATATATAATACACATGATTACTTTAAAATGTTAGATTCACATAAATGCTGTGCAATCCCCATCACAAGGACAGGGCACACCTGCCTCTATTGTACCATTTTTATTTGACTAGCAAGTATGAAATTATTTAGAAATTTTAGTCCATTATTAAATAAAATAACATTCTATAAAAGATTTATAGCTCTTACAATAGGAAAAAAAGCACAACTCTAGCAAAAATGGATGTGCTTAATTTAGAATTAATGTAATAGAAACTACTATTGTTTTGAAAAACAGCAACCATTCCAGTAAGATTGACTAATATGTTTGTCAGTGGAAAAACCCAGTTTCTTAGTATTGAAATCTTCTTCTGCTTTCATGGTCCTGTTCAAATTTCCTCTTTTTTGTTCTCATCCTACTTATTCCAAATGTTTTTAGCTTTCAGAGTAAATAAATACTCATTCTTTGATTCCCATAACCATTTTACATCTTTTTAGAACATTTGATTGTTTTGTAGTATTACATTTTATTTCATTTTTATCTTTCTACTAGCCAGGCCCTTATCACCATACACTGTTGATGTGTTTATTTGCACTTTTCCTTTTTGAGGCAGCGGTGTGACTTCTTGGTAGAAAACTTCCCTAGAGTGCAAGAGTCCTGGAGATACAAACAGAACAACTATCCAAAACCTCCACGAAATAAAGAAGTTAAGAATCTTTTCCTCTTTTCATGATACTTGGTACCGAGTGAATTTACTAGACAAATGCTTGTGTTTTGGATAAGATCATCCACTTTAGATCCTGTTTTCTTTATCCAAGCAGAAAAGTGACTCTTGATTAATTTTCATTTTGGGATGGATATTTGCCCTCAAAAATGACCATCTCTCTAATTTTCTCCTCTGTCTTTTTTCAGTGAGATATTAAACAACAACACACACAGATTAACTCATACTATTTTTTGTGGATGGGAAACACTGTTTCTGTATATTCCTGTAGAAAACAATTCAGCTCTTTGATTTCTTCTGTGATTTTCTCAGTTAATGTGGAACTTGTTCTTTTTGTTAGCTCGCCTTGGAAGCCACAGACATCCTCATCACTCGTCTAAGTGCAGTCTTTACCTCCTGATTCCTCAGACTGTAGATGAGAGGATTGAGGAGGGGAGTAACCACCGTGTAGGTCACGGCCACCAAGTGGTCCTTATCAGAGGCAGACTTGGACTTGGGCCGAAGATAGATGATGGACGCACAGCCGTAGTGAACGAAGACCACAGTGAGGTGGGAGGCACAGGTGGCAAAGGCCTTCCTCTTGCCTTCAGCCGAGGGAATCTTCAGGACAGAATGAACAATGAAGCCATAGGATATGAGAATTAACAGAAAAGGCACCATGATCACCAGGATGCTGAGGCTGAATAGAGCCAGCTCTTTCATATGGGTGTCAGTGCAGGCTAATTTAATAACAGGTGCCATGTCACAGAAATAATGATTGACCCTGTTGGGGCCACAGAAAGGCATGTCACAGATAAGAGAAGTAGCCACCAGAGCGATACAGAAGCCTGTGACACCTGAAAGAGAAACCAAGCCCAGTCCTAGCTTTTTGCTCATGATGAGCATGTACCTCAAGGGGTGACAGATGGCCACATAGCGGTCATAGCCCATCACAGCGATGAGAAAGCAGTTTGTGCAGGCAAAGCTGAGAAAGAAGAAGAGCTGAGTTGCACAGGCCACAAAGGAAATCGTCTTGGTGGCTGACAGCAGGTGGACCAGCAGCTGAGGGATAATGACGAACGTGTAGCAGGATTCAGAGAATGACAGGATGAATAGGAAACCGTACATGGGCGTGTGCAGAGACTGGCTGAAGCGAATAACGGCCATGATGGTCACATTGGCCAGCAGGATCGTTAAGTATAAGAGAAGAAAAACAAGAAAGAGCAGGAGCTGGAGTTCCCCAAGGCTGGAGAAGCCAACTAGGATGAAGTGCTTAACCACAGTGGTTCTGTTGAAGCTCCACATTGGAAAAACCTTTGTGCCAATGAATTTCGGGGAGAGAAAAGGACACCGTCATTACACTCTGCATATTGTCCCGATGCTTCCACTCTCGGTATACAAGACTCAGAATGTCAAGCTCTTTTTCACTCAGTTTGTCTGGATATAAATATTACTTTGGTGACTTTTGTAAGAAGTTACGACCTATATAATATTGGAATGAACATCTATAAGCTAGAACTGCCCACAAGTGAAAGGGAGCCATGTAATATTTTCTAAAACTTTGTAATGAAGTAGGAAAATTTTCCCGATTTAAGAATGTGTACTCTGATTTAGTATTTGGTTTCTTGTCATTCTGTCACAACCCATTCAATTAGCATTGTCACAAAGTCATGAAGTTATTATAGCTCAGAGAAGGGACTCAGGAATGTTAGAAGTGGAATTTTCCCTTTATCTCTAAGAACATGAACTTCATCATGCTTCAGTTATTTTCATTTGTAACACACATAACAGTGGAGTTTAAAATGTGATTTGTTTAAGAATTAACTTAGATATTACAAAGTAAAATTCTAAAACGCATGGTGACTACAGATCTTTTGCTGCCTGTCTTTGTTCTTGACCCCTGTGCCATGGTCACAGGAACTGGCAGGCAAATATCCCACTTCTGCTCTCTCGGCACTAAATGGCCCTGGACACGAATCAGGACAGAGTCCCTCACGTGTGTCTCATATGTTCTCATACTTACATAATTTTTGATTGAGCAAAATAATTTTAATATGAAAACAGTGTATAATTTTCACATTGTAAAGGGTAATTTTTAAATGTTACTTTTAATTGACATTTAATAATTTTACAGATTAAAGATTGCAATGTGATGCTTTCATACTGTATTTATTGCCATTGGTCAAATTAGAATTCTTGTTTCTCCTTGAAGGAGACATTAGATTTTGGATTATGTTCATGATTGCATTCCAATGTCCACATGTTTATAGCGTTAGAGAGCTACAACTTAAAATTGGAGTCACAAAGCTCTGAGATCACTGCTTCTGTAGCAAAATACATTAATGAACCTGGAGATGAGGTAGGTCTGAAAGACTGCACTTAGGATACTGGAAGAAAGGAAAGGGAGTGACAAAAATGTACCTTGACAGAAACCAAAATGAAAAGCAGGAGACTATAGGAAAAGGGCAGAGATCATTTCAAGAACTTCATAGTATCTTAGATCTAGGCCATCTTCTCCGGGAGACTTAACCATTTTTATTTTAAAAATTAGGTTCAGAGATAAGGAGAAACCAGTCACAATATGCACACCACTCAACATCTACCAGTTTATTGGTAACTTGATTTTATTTTGTGTGACATTAAAAATGGCTGTAAATGTAAAGAGTTGCTCCATGCAATACACTTGGGTATGTTCACGTTTGTCACTACTACCATAAACTTCATGTACTGTAAACCTGTATAAATGAAGGAATAAAAATAGAAAAAATAAACCAATAAAAAGTGAAACACATCATTGCTACTTATAAGAAGCTTATAATCCATAGAAAGCTTAAGGAAATACCTTCCACTCAAAGTTTCAATGAAGCAATGAGGTTATTCAAGGCCACTAGAGTTAGTGTATTTAGTGTGCTTATGAGGACCATAGCCTAGATATAAGAAAAGGTGAAATTATTGAGGTAAGCTCTTCTCTTTCTGTTTTTCCTCACA